>PDNA01000014.1:0-285323 GCA_002573605.1 Polytolypa hystricis UAMH7299 | reverse complement strand
GACCTCCCGTTTCCGACACCCCTATACCCACAGCCCTCCCCGAGCCCGTTCAACTAGCATCGCAACCATCACCATCACCATCACCATCACCATCACCATCACCATCACCATCACCATCACCATCACCATCACCATCACCATCACCATCACCATCACCACAGCCAGCAACAGCAACGCCACCGCCACCACCGGAACCAGCATCAAAACCAGCACAAGCAGCGCAGCCACCAAGCACCACTGTCCGCTTCGACGACGGCGAAATCGATCTCCTAGGCAGCTTAGAGGCAAGTTTATATAACCCTATCCCCGCCCCCGCTCCTGCGCCCGCAATAGTATCGGCAGGACAAGAGAAGCGTGATTCTCTAGCGAAGCAGGGCACCACTCCTTCCACTTCCCCTCCCCCTCCTGCTACCTCTACCACCACTACTACTGGAGAAGAAAGTGAAAAATCTACTACAGACGCAAGCGCGGGTGCGGGTGCGGGTGCGGGTGCGGGTGCGGCGGGTGTGAGTGAGGATAAGGATGTGAAAATGACGTGATGATTTTTCCTTTCTTTTGTCGATGGACATAGCTCCTTTTTTTCCCTTTTTCTTTCCTTTTTCAATAAGCTTTTCCTTATCTTATGTTCTCTACAGCTGCTTCCCCTGGGTGGGGGGGGGGGGGGGGGGCCAATTTTTGGTGTATTTCTTTTGGGGAGTTCACAACTCTTCCATTTTGGGTTCTTTTCTCTTGTTCTTTTTTCTTTTGATATTTTGCGAGCCTCTCTCTCTCTCTCTTTTTTCCTTCTGTTTTTGATAACGTATATACGGCGTCTCCTTTTTCCTTCCCCGCCCTTTTTGCTGTATATTAAAGTTGCGTTTGTCTCATTTCCTGTCATCCCTTTCGATCCCTTTTGCTTGCTCTCTAGTGGTTTTTCCAAAGCCTGGTTATTTTGCTCTTTTTCCCCCTTCTTAGTTCTTGTTTGTAATAGATCGAGAACGCGTAATGAAATGGATGGATATTCTGGTTGCTGCAGGTATGTATGTGCTTGTATAGTTTTCAAGTAGATCTTGATGAAGCAAGCACCATACGGCAAGGAAAGTGCTGTTAAAAAAACGGATGTCGAGTCCGATTTCTCTCAGGCCACAGAGGAAAACGATCAATTAATCCCCGTGTACATAACTATGAAAACTCCAATTGATAAAAAAAGAAGAAAAAAAAGAGGTTCCCCCTTTCTCCAAAAAAAAGAATATATAAGTAAAGCTTTCGCTAAAAAAAAAACAAACGTCCCAAGGCAAAATCAAAAAGAAAAAAAAAACCGAACTAGAAATGGAGAATAAAGGGGGAACTCGAACATAAATAATGCCCCCCAAGAAAAGAATAAAAAAACATCTAAACCAACCCCATCTCTCTCTCCCCCTCACGCCTACACTGTGCATTATTTACTTCCCCCTCCCCCTCCTCCCAGCCGCACCGCCTATACCCACAACCCTACCCACAGCCCTCTTAACAGAAGCCGCACTCTTCGACGACGATGACGGTGCGGTACCCCGCTCACTACTCAACAACTCCTTCCCCTTTTCCAAAAACCTTCTCATCGCCGTAGGGGTCTTGGCATTTTCCCCCGACCGCGCGGCGGTGATGGAGTTGCGGATTCGTGGCTTGGAGGGCATGTTGAGTTTTGAGGTATTGGATTGGGGTTTGCTTCTTGTTGTTGATGATGAGTTCTTCTTGGTCTTCTTTGTGGTGGTGGTGGTTGGGGTTTTTCGTTGTTGTTGTTGTTGCTGGGGTTTAGATTTAGATGGCATGATGACTTTCTTTCTCGAGTTGGTGGTTTTCGCTTTTATTGCGATGTTGGCTTTGCTATTGGTTTTACCCTTTGCCTTTGGCGATGTTGCAGCCTTCGTTTTGTTACTGCCGGTAGTAGTGGCGGCTTTCCCACCACCGCGCGCTGCCCGTCGTACCCTCGACACCGCTTTCGCAACCCCAGCTTTCAGCGCTGCTTTCGCTTTGGCGGGCTTCAAGATCCTGCGCCGCTTATTTAGGCGCGAGGTGGATGATTCGTCAAGGGCGTTATCGTTATCGTTGTCGTTGGTTCGTTTTCTCTTCTTCTTCGTTCCCCGTGTCGCCGCCGTGCTAGATTTGCTGCTCCCCTTTTTGCCTTGTGTTTCGGATGTCCTCTTATCCTTTGGTTTCGGACCCAGTATGCCACGACACGTAGGGGCGCCACAGCGACATTCCTGCACATTCTTCGCAGAGTACGGATCAAAGTTGTAGTCATACGTCAGCTCTTGGCCGGTCATAATCCCATTATCGCCGGCGAAAAGCGCCATGCGCGGCTTCCCTGAGACGGTCCACTTCTCCATGCGGCAGTTGGGTTCGCATGAGTGATTGACGAAGCGGGCGATGGAGCCGCGGGTGGCGTCGATGATCATGTTTTGGTCAAAGTACATGAGATAATAGCACTATGAAAAAGAATTTAGCGTTAGCAAAAAGGATCGTGTTGGCCCTAGGAATAGAAAGAGATGGAGAGACATTACACACCTCATTATTCTTATACACCGTCCTCATCCTCTTCTCACACTCCTCCTGCGTAAGAATCTCACCCGTATACTCGACAATAATCTGATTCGGCTCAAACGTGCGATTACTCCTTACCCCATACCCCCTGTCTCCCGTCTTTATAACCTCGACGCCAATATTATACTTGCGGCCGGCTTTAATACGCTGGCGGAGACCGCTGAAGCTGCGGTTGCCGCAGCGCTCTTCACCCAGTTTGCAGTTTCTATCGTCGCATTCGTAGAACATGTAGCGGTTTTGGCAGTTCTCATCGCAGCCCGTCTCGGGAGTGCACATGCAGGTGGACTCCTCGCCGAGTTTGGTAGCTTTCCATATACTCGCTGCGTCGCCGACGAATACATCTGCGCGTCGTGATTAGTAACACGGAAGGGGGCACTATAAAACTAAGCTTAAAGGAGATGTAAAGTGCCTACTTTTATTAGTCTTCCGCCACTCATCCGGCTTCGGCTGCCCCATCGGCAGCGGCGAGAAGATATCAAACGGCAGTTTAAAGTCGCGGCCATCCTCCAGCAATCTCTCCCCTGCAAACATCGGCAGGGGAAAAATCTTGCGCCTATCTTTCTCATTCTCTTTCCCGTGTTTCCTCCTGTTCGCAGCCTCTGTGAGTCGCGGATCAAAGTACCGATCTTGACCCACGTATAGGCCGTGGGAAAGCCATTTCTTGCGTTTGGGGGGCGAGGGTTTGGGTTTGGGAGCTTCCTCCTCTTCTTTAGCGGAGGCGGGTTTTGAGGACGACGACTTTGAAGCAGTGTTGCCGGAGTCGGAGATACGTTGTTTCTTAGCCGCTGGCTCCTCGGGTGCAGAGGAAGGAGGAGGCTCTTTGACCACGTTCCTGGACCTTAGACTAGCGCGCCTATCTGGCTCTTTAGACTTGCTCTTGCTCGTTTCCAAGGACCTCTTCCCAAGCACGGAGGAAGCCTTGTCCAAAACTCCAGTGGTCTTTTCTAGGATACTAAGGCGCATTGAGCGGCGTCTGCTAGTATTCGCCAACCCATTACCCTCAGCAGGTTCCGTCTTTTCATTTCCCTTTGCTTCTTCTGACTCGCCATTCTCTGGCTGTCCAGTACCGGACACTTCTTCTTTGCCCACAGCCCCATCGCCAACTGTATCAGTAGTAGTAGCGGTAATCCCAGCCCGTAAACTCCTACGCGTAACCCTCCTCGGCGCAGCAGTCGTAGAATCCCTCTCCTCCCGTTCTTTTGCTATATCCTCAATCCCACCACCCTCCACGGCCTTAGAAGAACTATATTTCAACCTCGACGCGCGTGCCCTCGCACCGGATTCTTCCTGCGCAATTACTCCGCCTTCCGCAGACGCGTCAACACCCTCCGTTCTCTCCTCGCTCCCCGCCTTCCTCTCCTGCTCAATTTCATGACCCAGCGACGAGCGCGTCACGCGTCGAGAGACCCGCTGCTCCTGCTCCTGCTCCTGCTCCTGCTCCTGCTGCGTGGTACGCTGCTTCGCGACATCCACGCTCTCGCTCTCGGACTGGCTTGTTGCAGGTGTGAGAAGGTCGTCGGGCGAAGTGTCGCTCGTGGGTTCGGAGCCTGGCGTTGGCGGGTTCGACGAGGACGAGGACGCGCAGCACGATGCTGTCGTAGCAGTAGTAGTAGGGTTTGCGGTTGCGGTTGTTGTGGTTGTGGTTGTGGTTGTTGGTGCTGGTGTAGGCGTCTTTGCGGAGAGAAAGGATAGGAGCGAGAGACGCGCCATAACTCGCGTTCTCTTTTGGAGGGAAGAGGTTTTCTGTATTTAAAAAGGACGAGTTGTGTGTAGGCACATATATAGAAAAACGTGTGCTTGCAATTGGGAGAAAATATGGGTGTGTGTGTTGATTGGAGAAGGGAAGAGAGGGTGTTGGTTTTAGGTTGGCGGAATGTTGATGGTCTTCCCCGTCTGGCGCGTGCGCGTTTTCTAGGGGGGAGAAGGAGAGAGAGGGGGGCGGCGTACGGGACGGGAACAGGGGATTCTTAGGCCAGCCAAACACAATGCATAGCTTTTCTGGGTGGTTGAAAGCTAAAACAAGTGCAATGATCAAAATTGTAGTATTCCTTGTCTCTTTCGAGAAAATATTCGGCGCAAAATGATATTTGGAAAGAGGTGTAAGAGGAGAGAGAAAGGGCAGTGCAGACGAAGGAGAGGACAGAGAAGAGAGAAACAAAGCGCGTATGTAATTTATTTCTGCAGAGGAACCAACTGCTGCTGCTGCTGCTGCATGGCCGGCTATCAATCAATCTAAATATACAATCACCTCGCTGCATGCATGTACACTTCAGGGGGTACAGCTTCGCTTAATATTACTACTTCAACCTGCGCGGGAAAAAGACAAGCATCCGTCTTCTACGCTGAGAAAAAAGAAAAGGTCATGGTAAAATCAGAAAAGTGAAGAGCAGTTCAAAAAATTGTTAAAAAAAGGGATCTATAAAAGTAAAATCCCCCTGGCATGATGAAAATCACGCCTGTTGAAATAGAAGAAGAAAAAAAAAACCCCGACAATCGTGTCTAATATAATGTATCGCCTCACACCTCCAAGAAAATAGAAAGAAAATAGAAAGAAAATGGGATCTTCGCGTGGTGAAGGGGGAAAGAGAGAGGAAATGCAGTCCTCGAACGGTAAAGGGTAAAGGGAGAAAAGGGCAGAGAAAGAAAGAAAAAAAAGGGGGGAGATATTACATGTACATAAAAGTTACAAAAAACAATAAGCATTGGTCGCGTATGCCACAATCGTAGATTTCGGGTTTTCAAAGAACAAGGCATGATAGAGAAAGGAAAGAATATATGGATGAGCCATCGTACACCGCCAAAAGTTCGCTAGTCATGCGAACATCACGAGGGCGGGGGGGGGGAATAAGTTGCAGTAATTGAAAAGACAAAAAAAGAAAGATTTAAAAAAAGGATCGGTGAGAGTCCAAGGGGAAATAAGAAAATAGGGCGAGGTGCAGTGATGTGAAATAAACATTAGTTGGAAAAAAGAAAATAGTAGAAGGAAATCGTGCTGGTCAAAGCTGGCTCGTTTGGTTTAAAAAAACGGAAGATTCGTAATGGGAAAGTCCAAAAAGAAAAAGAAAAATATCGGATCGTGAAGATAATTCTACCAATAGCTCAACCACTGGTTTGCTTGGGCGAGGACGAGGAAGGCGGGCGCTCAAAAGCCGGAACAGGATGGCTGACTTTGTGCATCTCTACTCCGTCAGCTTGCGCCTCCAAGTCAACAACGCGGTGCTTTCTCTTCTCAGATGCGAAGCGTTGGTCTCCATGCTGATAAGTTTTCTTGAACTGCATGTACGTCGGCGCCCGCGGGCGGCCCAGAACAGCAATCCAGTTCTTGAATATATTGCCCTGCGTGAATGGACGATGGCGATCTGCCTTTGGGAATTTGTGAGAGTTGAGATATTCTCTTGTAGTTTCGCCTCTCCCCATGAGGAAGAAGTGATATGCCCATAGGGATGCAGGATACGGAGATGCAAGAGCGCCATAAATGACCATCGCAAAGGGGACCCTGTTTCGGTCAATAGCTTCGCCAAAGGAGATACCCTCCTTCGAGCTATAGACGAGGCAGTGTGCCAGACTCGCCCCGATGAGGAATAAGCCAAGAATAGTGGCAGAGCTGACGAAGCCAAAGAAGTAGCGGTAGTTGCGGCGGCCCACGCAGTTGTTTAGCCAAACACAGTGATGGTCAAGAGTTTCGACACAGTTGTCGCAGACTCGACAGTGGTAGCAGCGCGGTGGTCTCCAGATACTGCAGGTCTTGCAGTACTTCACGGGGACATCCATTGCTGCTACGTCTGATGTTGCAAGCTTGATCATAACCCAGTCATTGGTGGAAGGCCCAAGGGCGAGGGGATCCTCGGATGGATGCGGCGCCGGCAGATGGTGTAAATTTCGAGGGATAATCTGGTTGTAGTAGTCAGTAAGAAAGAACTATCTCCGAATATAGGTATGGAACTTACACCCGGATCAACCACGGAGGCGTGGATAAACGATGATACACATATATAGAAAATATACGCAAACACAATGGGTATCGCTGGTGATATATTATGCCATAGCCATGGAGCACTGCACGTCCTTTAGTTAGCAAAGCATCACACATCCAGGAAACAATCATAATACTCACGAAAATGCAAAAAACAACGCCCCAGGTAAAACCACAAATATCCCCGTAGCAATATTAATCGGTCTATCGCGCGCGTTCTGAAACCTACCACCTGCAAAAAACGCCGTATTTCCAAGGAAATACTCATGATTCTTTCCCAACTTCGGTTTCGGCTCTGTCTCGATCGATTTTTTAGGTGCATCTGTAGGCGTCGATGCCGCAGAAGACAGTCTCTCATGACCACTCGAATTGCGACTATCCTGCGCATCATTCTTGCCTGGCATAAGGAACCCAGAACGAAACGACAATGGCGATCTCTGCGGCGGATCATTCGACGAGGCACCAGTCTTGAAATTCTTCCCCAGGCTCAAATGCTGCGGAACATGGCCCCCTTGTGACCTATCATTCAGCAGTCGCACACTTTCGCCCAGACTCCGCACCGTTGTATTCCCTGTCGGACTGGCATTCGACGTTCCTCGATCCGGGAACATAGGGTCCGTACACTCCGTGCCCCTCGACGGGGGCGGGAGCTCGCTAGTATCATGCAACGTGAGGCCCTGACGGATCGTCGTATTCGACACGAAACTTCTCCGTGCGTGACTTGCCTCGTCGCTCAGCCCATCCTCGCCGTGCGTGGACTGCGCTATCGATGTCCCGCCAGGCGTGTTGAGCGGGCGAGCACCTCGCTGTGCTTGCAAGCGCTGCGAGCTCATGGGGCGGAAGAAGGCATGCGAAGTAAGCGAGGGCACGTGTGTTCTGCTTATGCGGCTGGCGGCGCTCGTGGGCCTGCTGGTCCCCTGGTTCGAGCTGGCACCGGTCATTGAGAAGCGTTTTGAGGGGGGCGGCCCCCGACGCGACGGCGGTGGTTGTGACCAGGTGGGTTGTGATGACTCGGAGAGGTCACTATCGTTAGAAACAATGTCGGCCATGCGTGAGGTTATGAAGGAGACGGGACGGGCGGCGTCGGCATTGTTAGGGGTTAGAGTGTTGGAGGCGTTGTTGGGGTCGGCTGAGGGGACAGTGGGTGCCATGGTATATGGTATAGTTTCGTTTTCTGCTGTTGAGATTATGTAGAGGTCGAGGAAATGAACGACATGGTAGGATTAGGCCTGGTTATAGTGGTGGTGGTGGAGGATGAGCAGGATATATTTCCTTTATTTGCGGTCAAGGGGGTTGGAGGTTCTTTGAGTGTCGGGAATGTAAAAGGAGGGAATTCGACAAAAAGGGCCGGAGCAACAACGACAAAGAAACGGTCAAATGGCAAAAGATATTAAAAAGGGAGTATAGAGAGCGTTTGTTTAGAAGGAGAAGAGACGCCGACCGTGCATGCGAGCGAGACAGTCCTGCATGAAATTGCAATCTGAAGCAATCAAACACTCGAAAACAGCGAGAGAGTTCAATGATGGATGAGAGATCACACCAGTCACATGACCTCCTTATCCACATCGGGAAATGCCCCGTCATGTGACTGCGGAACCCGCAGCAGCCAAACAAACCGACGTCGTCCGACTCTTCCTGCAATTCGACTCTGATATCACGGATATCTCACACTTTAAGAGAAACTCGCTGCAATTGCACGCCCCCAATTGCCGACTCGAGCAATAACCAACCCCAACCCACATACACACAATGTCGTACGTCGCATCCTCCGTCGCCAGACGTGCCCTCCTCAGGCAGCCCATCCGGACTCCCGCCGTCCGTCGCCACGCCTCCTCCAAGATCGAGGAAGCTGGCCTTCGCGATGGCCCCAGGCGAGACCCCGAGCTCTACGTACGTTTGAATCCTACAAACCTCCCGCATTACTCAATTGCGCGGCCTACATACCCCCTTCCCTTACCAGAACACCCCCTCCCCCCCGCAATGCTTCAAACAAAACAAATAAAACTAAACAAGTGACTTGTTTATAACTAGGTCCTCCTCGCCGTCATGGCCGGTGCCGCCGGCATTGTCGGCTGGTACTTTGGCCGCAAGCCCACGAGCGTGACATCTCAGAGCAACGTGCGCATTGGCCAGAGCGCCATGCCGTGGGAGATGGAAGAGAAGGAAGCCGAAGGCGCCAAGGGTAGCTTCAAGTACCAGTACCACCCGCACGGCGACCAGTCCAAGCCCCTCCAAAACGCCCCCAGCGCGCTTAATGAGGTTATCATTCCTAATGTGACGCTGCCAAAGGTAATGTTACCTTTTTTCTTCTTCTTTGGTGGTGGGGAACTGGGTTGTGCTTGAAAGAAAATGAAACGGGCTGACTGGAATTGGCTGTATAGGATCTACACGACCGATTCAACAAGTATGGAAAGGATGACTACTAAAGCGTAGCATAACCGCCAAATTGGGAACCCTCGTCCTCCAAATACAAAACCCGAAGCCATTCCTTGTATTCCATATTCCATAGTTTTGCCCTCTAGAAAAAGCCAAACCAGCGTTGTTTACGTTGTTACTTCGTGCTCATGGGAGGGGTTTTTTTTTGGTCCTTTTTTCATGGTTCGTTCGTACCACGGAATTTGTGATATATGTGTAAATAAACAACAACCAACAAGTAAAAACTATATTCATACAATTTGGGAGATTTTTCCGATATACCACTCTCATGATATCATTATCCACTCCCTTGCCACTCCAAGTCGACCATACTATTCAACCTGGTCCAGTAATTCTCTGGCCTAGTAATAAGGGTACATTCGAGAAGGAAAAAAAAGGTGCGATTTGAACATGCTCCCCTAAATTAATTCCATATGTATTGTAACAGGGAATATTAAAAAGAAAAACACACGCGGGAAAAAGCTTCAAAAAAAAAAGAAGTATTCAATAGGGCAGGCCCCCTCTTTATCATAGATCATCATGCTTCTGAGTAGCCTCATTCCCCTCACTCGCAGGCTTCGGCTTGTCATCATCCCGCTCAACAGATTTCTCCTCGCCGGGTACAGAGGCAGGCTTGTCGGCGGGACTAGCGGGCTCATCATTCTTGCCTGCGGTCTCTGGGTTCTGGCCCTCGGCATCAGGGTGGTCAGGAGCATTCTTCTGTTCGTAAGATAGTTCCCGGCCCTCTGCGTCGATGACCCTGGTTCGGGTCTCGTATCGCGTCTCGAATGAGACTTTGCCGTCCTTCTGCAGTTCGGCGACTTGCTCTTCGTTCAGGATGTTGCCGTCTTGATCGCGGTACACGACGCTATCGACGCGGCTAACTAGACTCTCAGCAGCAACTGGCAATGGTGTCACTGCACTGTTGTCTCCCTTGACTTCAGCAACTTTCGCTTCTTGTCGATGCTGCTGCTGCTGCTGCTGCTGTGGAGGTGGTTGTTGTCTGGGAGCTTTGACTTCCGGAGTAGCGACAACTGGGCTGCTCGACCGAGGTGGCTTGGAGCCTACTTTCAAGGGAGTCGAGTATTTGGCCAACTAACCAAACATTTAATCATTCCAATGTTAGCCAGCGCAATACTTCACACACCAACATATCTAGGACTTATTTCGAACCACTTGACGGCGAGGAGGGCGCCATTCTGGAACACTTACGTCAGTATAGAAAGTTTTGCAATCGTAATCCCAAGAGCCGAGAAGCTTGGTTCTGCGACATGCGGCCTGGGTCCATGGATTGCCGTACGCCAATGGCGAGTACACAGTGAACGCTGTGATGCTGAGGGATACGAATAGGACAAGGAAGGCTTTGCCAAAGAGATGCTTGCTGCCTGAGCTAAGCATGCTGATGCGGTTGGCGCCAAAGTCATAGACCTGGCAGAAGGCTAGAATTGCAAAGTATAGGGCCGGGAAGTAGTGGTGGAGGAACAGCTGGCGAGCCATGAGGTAGAACGGGAAGTAGTGGAAAGCCCATCCCAAAACGGTCTGGCCGAGTTCGTAATCGAAGCGCTTAAAGGTCGTATGCTTGTAATCGCCGTAACCTCGTTGCCATCGAATGATAGATATTCCCTTGAAAACGACATACAAGGCGATTGCCACGGTCGAGGACCACCAGATAACTGGGTTACCCATGAGGTAAATCTGTCTGTGGTCTCTGCCCCAGAAATTGATACCTCGCAAAAGAGTTGGCCAGGAACTAGGGCGGGAATCCCAAGCGTGAGACTCGACGAGACCAGCATTTGTTTTCCACATAACTTTCTGCAATTCCCAGAACTTGCCGAAGAAGCCGGGTTTCCTGTAGTTCACTCTCTCTGCGTCCGGTCCGAGCATTGGATGGTCATTTTGTTCAACGTACCAGATGCTGTTCGGCAATGAGCCGCCACGGGCACAGGTAACCTCCTGCTGCTCAAAGCCCCAATCTGGAAGCTTCACCTTGTGGGAGAATAGAACACAGCCAGTCATCAGATGCACAAGCTTGAACTTAGTCTGAATTGTTCTCACTCGCTTCTTTGCGTCCTCTCCGTCCGATAGGGATTTCACAATCTCAACTCGGAAGAGGTCATTCGCATCACCCCCGAAACCTTCATAACCATATGCGCTGACTTCGTTTTGCCACTCGGCTTCTGTGATAGGGGGACGGACATCATGAGAGTGGAGTCTTCTATCAGTTATAGCATGATACAGTTTAACAGTAGTACCATCCTCGATGAAGCCAACAGTGATGTTATCCCAGGCCTTTGGTCCCTCGACTTCACCATATTCACCCAATGGCTGAGTCTGGTTCTCGAAGATCCAAATGTTATTCTCGTCTTTGTGCGGGTAAAGCGTGATCTGCTGCTGCTTGCTGCCAGTAGGGTACATGTGGCTGTGGGAGTGAAGATAGCCCCCCTGGGTGTTGTGGTGGCGGAGGGTGATTCGGGAACCGAAGGCAACATCGACTGGCGTATCCTGCATTCTCTTGGAGTTGAGGGTGGACTGGAATTCCGATGACATGAAGCCGTCTCCGTCTCCAGGATTAACCAAGCACAGAAAGTGAATTGCAAATATTGCGCAGTAAAAGGCGAGCGGGATAACGATGAGACAGAAGACACGAGCAAAAAAGTGCTTGAACCATACGCGCTATATATTCAACTGTAAGTAAGAATATCTCCGCAAATAGATAGGGGAAGCGAAACATACAAGAGTCACAGTCCTGGTATCGCCGAGGAGGACCCATAGTTGTAGGATGGTCAAGCTTCCAACCCAGGCGATGGTGAAAAGGCCGACCCATTTGATGCTCAATGTAGCTCCCAGGAATAGACCTGTCGTGGCAAGCCAAAACCACCAGGAGAAGCCAAAGGCCTTGGAAGGGCCCTGTTCTTGCTGGTTTGTGAAGCAGGTGAAAGCAAGGGCGGTAAGCGCAGTGAAAGCGATCAAAGGCGAATCCAGCAGAATAAACCGGGACTGTGTCGTCAATCCGTTTTCTGGACAACAGATTAGCCTCAATACACATATTCCCCCCCCCTACTTCGGAACTTACCAAAAGTGACCAAGATGGAACCCATGGCCGCAGTTGTGGTCCGACAACCATACGCCTTCAATGTCAAGAACATTGTAGGAACAGACAGAATACCCATTATAGCGGGGAACATGCGCATAGCCACATAGGGAACGCCCGGCTCAATATAGTCCTTTCCGATCTCTTTGAAGTCGAAACTCCCGTCGAATCCGGCCAGGTACCCGGCGAGCGTAATGAGCAGTTTCGCTAATGGAGGGTGGACGTCCATGAAGAACTTGCCCTTGATATATTTCGTCGCGAAGCCACCGAAACTAAAGAACGACAAACAGGCGCATAAATCAGTAACAAGGACATGGTAATGTAATATTGAAACAACTTGGGGTGGTTACTCACTGCACCTCATCGAAGACGACGCTGGTTGGCTGATAGATCCTGAACAACCGAACAACGGTTGCAATAGCTGTAACTACCAGCATTATCTTATAATCCATCACGGGCAATTGAAGAATGTCATTATTCTTCACTCCTTCGGAGCCATAGTTGGAGGACTTAGCCGCGGGGACAGGTCGTCGGTTCTTGGGCGCAGGGGAACGGCTGGGAGAGCGACTGGCTCGCGCCGGCGACTTCACGTCCAGCCTTTTACCGGACTTGGATCCCATGATGGGAATGAAGAACGAAAGACGTCACGATTAAGAAATGTCAATATTTTGGATGGAGAGGGAAAAATTCACGCCTGAGACTCGTGGGGCCGGAATGAGGCTGCAAACGAGAAACACACAACACACACAGGCATACACAAGGAAAAAGGAAAGGTGGATTAACGAGAGTAGCGAAAGTGAGAAGATGGGGGCATTAAAAGTGGGAAACGAAAGAAAAATAAAAAAGATAGTCGTCAATTAAGCAAGAAGACAGAGGCTGAAGAAGGGCATTTCAGGAGGCACACACGAGGTCGCAGGACGCTTGTGGCCAGATGTTTCGACGCTTACGCAGGTTGGGGCCAAGGCAGGGATCACAGCTACCCCGTCGACCGAGTACTCCAGAGGTACTTAGCAACATTGACGCATAGAGAACAGGAATGCTACATCTACATAAATAACTTCGCTACGCGGGGGAACGAAACCCTCTTTTACATCTGACGTTAAAGTACTTGGGGGTTTTTTTTTGATATATCATTCCTTGTCGGCTGGTATCGAACCCATGCATGTCACGGGAGACCCGGAGCCGCATAGTCACGTGACAATAACCTTGGCCGCAGCCGAAATAACTGCCTTATGGGCCCTACTTGGTTTCAAACTATAGAGTACTGTACATAGCTCTCTTACTCAAAGCAACTTCTCTTTTGGGTATTTCAACAGTTGTTCTACTTGACAGAGAGGTTGCTTTGGGGTAAGAGAGGTATATTCCTTTTATAACCCCCAATCAAGCTTGCTGCTACTATATGAAATTACTTCTATAAACTCCTTATATTTTACTATATTATCTCCTAACTATTTATTCTGTATCCATTCAAGAAATAGGTCTGCATCCTCCCTAGGTAAACTGACAGTAGGCACATGGGGGATCTGTATAGGGGATTTGTAAGGTTACTGAGCAGCAGCAGCAGTGAGAAAGAGTTTGTATAAGGGACTTCCACACAACAGCAAGCTTGGTTAGAGGTTACAAAAGGAATATTTGAGAAATTGTAGGAGTAGGAATATACACTCAAAATTAGCTGTATACTACAGCTATTGTAATCTAAGCCTATTTTGGGTTGGAGGTTCTAAGAGGAACAAAGTTAACTGTTGGCGGTTATCAGGGTAATTAGGCGCATTCAAAACATTCAATTCGATAGCATCCCCATATAAAGCCCCCAAGCTGATCGTATGTTCCCTTGATAAGTTGGCTGCGAATAGAGTGGGGGTCTGGGAGAGCCTCCTATAGTAGATAAGCTGCTTTTCCCAAATTGAACTGCTCACCCTAGCTAACATTCATTTCTATAGAATTCTCTGTACAAAGCCTACGCCCTGATTCCCTGATCCACAGCCAACTAGCCGAGCTGCTTTCACCCTGTTCATTTGAATATATAGGTTCCTAGGCCAGTTGACTGTTGACTAGGGGAAATTCGCGAAGGAATTGGGCAAGGAAGAGCTCGATCTAGGGGCCCGCCTGACTAGGGGGAATTCGCAGAGGAATTGGGTGAGAAATATGGATTAAATATGGAATAAGCATTAGAATCCCCCATCTAGCTGCTAGCCAATTTACTAGATAGACCGGTTAAATTCCCTAAATATATTAATAAATCTCCCATCAAGTCTAGCGACTGCAGGGAGTGTGTCACATAACGAGCATGGCAGGCTTGTTGATTTTGATGGTTTGCCTGATCAGTCTGGCAAGCCCGAAAACCTTGTACATTGGGAAAATGCTGAAAGCCCCGAAAATCGGGGAAATTCCAAGTGGGTAGGTTAGGGCTTCAGCAATGATAGCTGCTGGGGTACATGTGATGACCAGAATATCCTCTGGCTGCCACCAGAATATGGTCCCACGGCATCAGCAGTGAAGACGCAGAAGGTCGCAGTCGGCTGCTCATCAGGTCGTGTGTTACTAGTTGGGTTCTCAGCAGATGGTTTGCTGTCAGTCGCATATAACATGTGACGCCACATGGAATCCCTGCTCCACCTGATCTTCGGATTTGAGGGCGAAGGTGCCATGCCAGCCTTTAGAGTCTTGGATATATTTGTTTTGCCTCTTGGTAGTCCGGTGTAGGTCGGCTCTGATTAACAGTGTAGTTAGCACTGGACTATGTCCTTGCATTGACAAGCCTTGATTTGTAGATAAAGCAGAAAATTAGATAAGGAAACACAAGGACATAGAGTACATTGTAAGTGATTGCAACCAAGAGAAAAGGATGGGCTAGACTAACTGAATGAGAATCACCTAGTGTTGTTATTTTCTCAGGTATGGGTAAAAAAGCCCCTTTACTACGTACCCGCGTTGGGTAATCGGGTTTGGTGTGGTCAACTCGACCCGACCCTGAGATAACAAAGGCTGCGCACGAAAAACCGTTTCACCCGCCGCTGCAACCCGACGTGTACATCAAACCCAGGTCGGGTTTGGCGCGTACCCCCTTCGGCGCCTAGGGTCGAGTTAACAACACTAGAATCACCTTAGAAGCCAGCAGTTGGTTGCGAGCTGTGGCATAGGCCAGGGCTACCAGCACCTGTTTTCAAGCTGCACTGATTGTGTTCCCAATATAGAAAAAGATTCTGACAAAGTTGATGCCCCCTTTCGCAACTGCCATAGTTTCAAAGAAGTAACAACTTAGTGTAAGATAAGACAAGGCACTCAGGCTTAAGTAGGAGTTGGGCTGATTTGGATTCGACTGGAAGGATGATATGATGATACTATGCTGAAGAGGGTCATTCTGCTCTTCTTATATCTTGCCTGTTCCCACTCCAAGCGAAACCAATTCGGCTGCAGATTAATTATAATCCGATAGGGGGTACCACTACTCATTGTTGAAATGCTCAAAGGGGGGTTGTGCCATTTTGCAATGAGTCCCCCGAGGATTATTTCGAGGAAATCCATTTGTTACCAGACAGTGGTGTGGCATGGGTTCGAAATGGTGAACCGCCGGGAGGAGCCAAAATTGGATGTCTTTGGCGCAAGGACAAGAATTAGTAGCTAATATGCGGCAGGTGGTTTGGAACCCCAGACGTTTTCCAGCGCTAATCAGACCAATAACAATCCAGCGCTTGCGGGAGCCCTGTAGGAATCTGTGGTACAGATAAAATGTCTCAATCAGCCTGCCAATAATGATGTACACCTAGGCGCTATCATGGACCAGTGGACATCACCTCAAAGGCAAGGGTTCATTCAGAAGGAGGATGGTCAAGCAGCAGGAGGGAGATGGTTTATATACCTTACAGGCCATAGCTGGTTCCTAATTACGGTATATAGTACAGTAGCTGGAGCAGTAACATCTTTCATGCCAAAATAACCTCTCTTTTGAGTATTCCAACAGTTGTACTACCCAACAGAGAAGTTGCTTCGATGTAGGAGACATTGCTGCTCTAGCTATAGTACTATATCCTGTAGCTAGGAACCATGCAGGGTTAGTAACTTTAGAAGGTACCTTATGGCCCGACCTGGTTTCAAACTACAGTACACAGGACCGTAGCTGGTGTAGCAACCTCTCTTACCCAAAAGAGAGGTTGCTTTTGGGTATTTCAACAGTTCTTCAACTGGATAGAGAGGTTGTTTTAGGGTAAGAGAGGTTGCTGCGCCAGCTACGGTCCTTTCCCCGTAGTTTGAAACCAGGTAGGGCCCATAAGGTAGTCCACAGTTGTTACAAAAGTGGTGACATGGCGCCTTACCCAATTGGGTAGCGAACCCCGAGACACAGTATTCCTGGGTAGTTTTCTGTACTATTTGAGCTCTTTGCTTCTGGGTTTGTCCCCGAGCCTGCACCGCTTTCCTCCTCCTAGCTCATCCATGCTTCTCTAGAGCTTCACCTTGACCTTGTCCATCCTTGCCTATTCTTACCTGACAGTAATTACCTACTTACACTAAACCAGTCACCCCTAGCCTTCATCTCCAATACATCTCATTGACTCTTTGTCAACTTTACATGATACAACTACCTAGTGACCAAAATAGTGGAAAAAGAAGGATGGCACAGCTTTGTGCTCTCCTTGTCTCTTTTTCTCTTCCGGCCAGATATTCATCTGCTACTGGTGAATCTTTACTTGTTTGACAATTGCTTTTATTCATTGGTTCTTCTTCTACCTTCCACAAGAGTATCTGTCTTCCAGAGTCTCTTTTTTCTGTTGCTTGTATGCAGGTGCTACTAGATCCATTTTTTCACAACACTCAAAAGGGTTGCCGAAGAAGAGTTTGCTGCCTGCTGCTACTTGCACGAGAAGCTGTTCAGCTACAGACCTACCTTGTTCTGGCATATTGATATAGAAGCCCCTCCACTGCTCTATCTTTCTCTTCTCTTCTCTTCTTCTTTCTCTTGCTTTAGATTCTTGCCAATTAGAACCCAATATGAATATATATCATCCAAAGAAGCCTTCTGAAGACCCAGAATGCTGTGGACCTGTGATTCTCTACCAGAGCTAAGGCAAGGCACCCAAGGAGCGGTAGTCCACAACCCTAAGATCCCGCGTGTCGGAGGGTTGCCAGCCACAGCCTTTTCCATTGTATTAGGAAGATATAAACTTTTAGTTTGATTTCCCTTGTCACAAGTGACAGGAGCCCGGGATGGCTGCAGCGCTTCAATTAATTACTGCGCTAGAGTTCGACCAAGCTTACGGTAAATGGTGAGGTGGGGGGGAATTTTTGCAACACGGGTTGGTTCCGAATGTTTTGAGACTTATGATATCCACTTGTTCGCACTTGACCCCATGTCTGGGCCCCTCAAGTGCCGGGCTGCGTGCGTGGCAGTGCGTTCCTATGGTTTGAGGTCGCTGGGCTAGCAAGGACGCTCCTCCCAAACTAACGGGTTGGATTGTCCCCTTCTATTTGTGGAGCTTAAAAACGTCAACAACGTCTTTTCCCAGAATGTTTGTTATATAGTTCCCGTCCCTGACAGGGAGGTATGAAATTTTCGAATTCCAACGAACCTCCGATTCTTTATATTCCTAAGAAGATAATCAGGTCTACTACACCTAATTGAGGAAATGACAGAGTGCGAGGATTTTTGACGTATTAATTGAAGTACTACTCACTTGAGTTAAAAGCAGAGAAAAATAGAAAAGAAGTGCGTGGAATTCAAATATCTGACTGAACCCCTGTCAGCGGGACTGTGCCAACAAATTCTGGGATAGACGTTGTACTATGTGGACCCTCTGTGATGTGACATTCATGCTACGGATCAATACTTATTTGGCTACTTGCAAACTAGGAACCTTACACTACCCTAAGACATGCAAAGTATAGTAGTGCCTATGCTAAGTTTTTATTTTAACATGATGTTTGTTCTTCTATGATACATATCTTACCTATCTAATTATGTTATTTGAACATCCCTCGTTGCATCCAAACTCTATATAAACAAGCTGCTTGAGGCGCGGTATAGTGGTTCACCCTCTGCTCCACGCTCCCGCATAACAACCTCCCCATGTAGTTTTATGCCCTAACGTGTCCAGTGTCGCGGATCCCTGCCCTGCAAAAGAACTTGGATTCTTGGCCATTGACCCCGTTCACGGACGTTAGGCGGCTTCCGATTGGGAAGTGCAAGCCCTGGCAAGGTGGAAAACAGGCCCACATCGACGCAGAGAACTCACTTGTTGCGGCTATTGCTCCATGAAACTTCCACGTCCTCCCTGACGTTTATGCTGGTCAACGGATACGCCAGTGCCTCATCACTTCCCCCCATCGTTGTCGTTGAGCCCGCCGCAGTAATCTCATTCGTCAAATCCACCTCGTCCCCATGAGTATTAAGGCTGCCCCATTCTTTCTTGCTCTTGCCAAAGCGTAACCTCGAGTCCACTGTGCGATGGTAAGAACCACTACCAGTATTTTCGCCCGAGTTTGACCCCCGCGCGGTGACGGTCGTTGTCCACCAGCGACGGAAGAGAGGAGCTAAGGTGGGCAAACAGGCACAGACGATTCCAATAAAGGGCTCGACGCAAGACCATACGAAAACCGGTGCTATTGACCATGTCGGATCGCTGGACGTGGTATTGTGCTCAAGCATGATAATGCGAACAATGCTCGCGCCACAGACGCTACCCAAAGCCAAAGAGAGTCAATAGTGTGTCTTAGATGTGTCTCCAGGGGCGAAGAACAACTTACAAGCTTCCCAGCAATAGTATACCTATTACAGCCAGTTTCTTGCTCAATGGCATATGTAAGCCCAATACGATGGGCACCGGCACACAGAGGATGATAACATCGATCAACATCGCCGCGATGCCATTACCAAAGAAGAACTTGGGCACATCAATACAAACCCCCACAGCGTCGGGGTTCGTGTATTGCTCCCAGAAATACGGCAGTGGTCTGCAGGCGACGCAGACAGTGACGATGACGGTGATCCAGTAGCCCAAGATGAAAAACATATAGAAGTAAATCGAGAGCTGGAGGTTGAAAATGCGACGGTAGTACATTATGATTGATGCTTTCGTACATGTTACTGCCGTGGCATAGATCATAACGTACGCAAAAAGAACCTAATGAGAGCTTTAGCACTTTTAACTGGTAGCTTTTTGTAAGACACGGCTAACCATACCTGCCACACAACCGTGAATTCATGTTTCGTGAGTGCCTGCAGATGCTTTCCAAGGCCATACGGAATGCCTATGGTGACAAAAGATCAGAATCATCCCGGAGACAGCTAAATCAAAATTCGGAATGTCTTACCGATGAAGCAAGATATTCCAGTACCCCAGGAAAAGAGCTAGTGGAAAAATTAGCGGATGCAGACACACAAGAGAATATAGTAGATGGGAACTCACCAGGGCGGCAAATATAAGATAATCATCGACTGCAAGTCCACCATCCTTCGATCCCGTCCGAGTTGCGACTCGCAAAACGACCGCTATGGTCCCGATGACCATGAGCGCGATCACAGCCCCATAGACAGTGACGTTCTGATTCTCCGAAAGGTCAACACCAGGTGGTGCAGGCCCGAAATCCCCGGAAGCGGACATGCTGAAGTCAAGGTTTATATTAGAAGTATATGAACGAAAAAGAACGAAAAGAACGAAAAAATCCTTGAATTAGCAGTGGCCCCCCAGCTGTCAAAGAAAGTAGAGCATAGGTCCTATTTCTCGCACCACTGAATAGATAAACGTATCATTTAAAGAGAGTCAGAATTGAAAACGATAGAAATGTAGAATCCTCACCATTCCTTAAATAAAAGGAACGAGGCAACAAATAACTTGGTTGGATCCTTTTCTCCCGAGTGATCGACGGATAGAGTCCCTGACATCTGCTAGTGTTACAGTGGCCATCGAGAGCGTGCGAGTTGAGAAATCGAAAACCAAGAGAAGGACCAGTCAGAAATATTCCGCAGTGGAACCAAAATGGTGGTGAGCTATTCTACTTCCAGTACTGCAACGGAGCATAGTAACGGCTTTTTCTTGGGGGGCTCCATCTAACTATCTGCCAAGAGGCGGTCCGTGTGCACCGGGCCGTGCGCAGCTCCTCGGACAACTGATTAAGGCTTGGCCATAGGATGAAGCTTCAAAGTTCAGGAGTCTTCAAACCCAGGATTTCCATCACTAGAGCGCTATAGATATAATAGCCACAAGTTCTTGATGAGGCAAATCTCAGGCTTTACCTTTTTTCTTTTGGATGTGCCAATATGGTTGAGAAGTGCATGGATTGCATGGATGTTAAAAGTTACATCCCTGTCGCCGGCCCCACATCGTGCCGGTCCGTAGTGTCTTGGCGCTGTAGTTTTATGGACTATGCTGAGACTCGGAAACCTCCGCTAGAATGAGCACCACAAAAGTTAAGTGCCACGCGCAATCCTTATCGTCAAGCAGGCTACCCAGTGACTAGGCTACTAAGAGATTATAAATTAGCTTGCTTAAACAGTTTCGTTGTGGCAATATCTGTTGAAGGTGTGTGGGTAACGTGTTTTGCACCCCTGTCCATCTCAACCCCATACTAACGAAGATTCTGGGGGTCATCAAAGTATGGAGCCAGGAGCACTCGTCCGGGTCTTCCCAAAAAACTCCCCTGGGAAGCGCTAAAGCATTCCCCGCGCTTAGCTCCTGATGATCCCAGACCGTTGAGACCAAGTGGAGAGCTTTTATGAAAACCGGAGTCTGGCCGTCCAGCTATCAAGCTCTCACCCGGGAGTCGCTGTGGCCATCAAGCAGATTTGCCGATCGAGGAGTCGTTGACCCATAGTCAGGACGGAAAATCTGCAACTAACCAAATGGTCAAATCCCGAAAAATCAGAGTCATACTAGCTGATACAGTTACTCTTACTAGTGTTGCGAGACTTGCCCACGCCTCCATTTCCCCGTCTAGACTCTTCACATTCTCCACAAACTTCATGAGCTCCGCAGATCTCAATTCTACTGAGAAGCGGTGGAATATTTCCAATCCTTGACGCTCTTATCAAGTCAATATGATATGCGTATCTGACGTTTGGAAGCTATTATGCCAAACTGACGAGGAGACCTAATTCTGATGTCGGGAGTCCTTCCTAACTGATGATACTCTTTCGTTCGACGTTTCGGGTTCTGAGCGAGTGTGAGATGAGGCATTATCGCGAGAGTCATATCTGCGTGGTTAGTCGTCTTGGCATGAATCGTTCCGTGTGATATTCAGACAACTGTGCCTATCCACTCCACATAGCCATGCTGGAAGGCGCATTTTCTGCCGAATCAAGGTGCAACAGCGAAGTGGCGTGGTGCTCCAGTCTCTAGCAACATGTTTGAAAACCCCCCTCCCACTCTCACTTTCCATACGTTAAACTACAAGGGGAAATATCATTAGTCAAAGGAGGGGTTGAGGAGGGAATAGAGTACTTTTCGCGGTTTAGTGAACGGAGTACCTTTAGGGGGTTCAAACTTACTGCCCCTCACTGTCCCGAGTTGTGGGTTCCAGGAGTTGTTCGGTTAACGAGTCTTGGGAACCGTAGTTAGTATTTATATACCTCGACGATGCAAGGTACGAAAGGAAATAACTACCCTGTTGACCATTTAGTTACATCCATACCCTTGCTCCAAAACATCATTCTGCATACTATACACTCCCCGAAAGAAGATATGCTTAACGGCGCGCTCTCTGCAGCTGGCCTTGTTGCCAACGGCAAAACTCCACCAAACTGGACCCCTCTCAAGGAGGAACCAGTGTACGCTAGAAGAAAGCTGAAGATCATATGTGTCGGCGCTGGTTATTCCGGCTTGACCCTTGCTCACAAGATCAAGCATGAACTTCAGCTGTCAGACGTGATAGACTTGGTCATATACGAGAAGAACCCGGATATCGGTGGCACCTGGTTTGAGAACAGATACCCTGGGGTTGCCTGGTAAGTTAGTAGGCGCAGTGAACTTGATGTCTAACCATACTGACTAGTCCAAGTGACATTCCAGCCCGTAAGGTTTCATTAGACTATGGAAAGATCCCAGATTCCTAATGAACCAACGCTCTTTAGATTCCTACACCTTCCTTTTCGAGCCCAACCCCGACTGGTCGCATTTCTATGCCCCTGGACCCGAAATTCAAGAGTACATGAAGAAAACCGTGAAGAAATGGAATCTCGACGAACGTGTCCAGTTCAACTCGAAGGTGACCGAAGCGATATGGGACGAGGATTCTGGTAGATGGAAATTGAAAATCGACCAAAACGGCACTGTCACGGAAGACGAGGCAGAAATATTTGTGAATGGAACAGGATTTCTGAAGTGGGTGTCATCACCCCGTATGCTAGGATCGCGGCTAATGATGCTTCAGCAAGTGGAAGTGGCCTGGGATCCAAGGTCTTTCGGACTTCAAGGGCAAACTTGTACACACAGCTTCCTGGTATGCCTCCCAGCCGGTGGAAACAGTGACATATGCGTAAAATGGCTGACATTAACACAGGGATGACGAGTATGACTGGGCAAACAAGCGTGTGGCTGTAATTGGAAACGGATCCTCGGGCATTCAATGCGTTCCAGCCATGCAACCCAAGGTGTCAAAGCTGGTTAACTATGTCCGCAATCCAACTTGGATATCCATCAACTTTTGCGCTGATAAAGCGAAAGATGGGCGCAACTTTGCTTATACAGAGGAGGAGAAAAAGCTATTCAGAGAGGACCCGAAGGTTCTCTTCGCCCTACGCAGAGAGCTTGAGGCAAGGTGAGAAGGGTCCCTTTCGTGCTCCAAAAGACTGAAATTGTATTGATCCCCTTTTCCAGTGTGAATGGCTTTTTTTACGGCATGTACCGGGGTCATCCTGCCCAGGTTGGCCTCGCAGCCGTCTGTAAAGAGCATATGGAGGAGCGGATGAAGGACCTTCCGGATGACTCAATCTCCAAGGCGATTTTGCCTGATTTCCAGCCTGGTTGCCGGCGTCTTTCACCCGGCGATGGATATCTTGAAGCTTTCAAGAACCCAAACACCCGCATGTGCTGGGAGCCTATCGAGACAATCACCACCACGGGTATCAAAACCGCCGAAGGTGAGGAAGAATTTGACATGATTGTCGCCGCCACCGGCTTTGACACATCATTTATACCTCCATGGAAGTTCGTGGGACGTGATGGTGCAATGTTAGATGAGAGGTGGAAGGAGAATCCCGAAGCTTTCTTCGCAGTCCAAGTTGACGGTATGCCGAACTATTTCATGTTCAACGGTCCCAACTGTGCCATCTCGCACGGTTCGGTTCTGACGCAGATCTCTTGGACTTGCGACTACATCCTGAAATGGGCAAAGAAGATTGCCACAGAGGATATAAAGTGAGTGGAATCCTGTTATGTGTGGTCTGTGTGGTCATTACTCACTTCTGCATAGGTCAATCGATGTCAAGAAAGACGCGGTTGATGATTACAACGCATACGCTCAAGAATTTCTCAAGCGCATGGTGTGGGCAGACGATTGTCGCAGCTGGTATAAGAATGGCAAGAGCTCCGGTCAGGTAACCGGGGTTTATCCTGGCTCGATCCTCCATTTCAAGGATAGTCTTGAGAATATGGGCGCTGAACACTTTAACTTTGGGTATAACTCGAAGAACCGCTTCAGGTTCCTAGGTAATGGTGAAAGTCTGTGTGAAAACCATGGCGAGGGTGATCTAGCGTACTACATGGATGATATGAAGATCTGAGACATTTCAAGGTCAAGCAATGCTCTTTTCGGATGGCCTATGTTGTCACAGGAGCTCCTAGTGTTTTTGGAGGATAGTGTCATGAACCCTACATCAGAATAATGAATCAGTGTTTTTCCCTAATATGTGCTGTATAAAGCATGTTGATGTAGACACTTGACTTCTCTCTTTTCTTTCCTTGCGCTATGTTTATATTGAATAGCTAGCATTGAAGCTGAATCGAATCCTAACAACCAATTGCAACTGGAGGATGCCCATTTCTGGCTGCCACACCAGTTATCCATTCATAGCAACTAATATTCTAAATTTGCGTGTAGATTAGGTAGGCAAAGGAATCAGGGTGGTTCTGTACTCCATGATAAACACTTTGAATCAGGGAGTAGGTAGTGGTCGTAGTGTCTTTGCTGCTGCTGCTTGAAGCTTCGAAGTTGACAAAAGGAGAACTGTGCACGTGACCACATGGGCGATTATTCATCACGTGATATGAGCTTTTGATAGCAGTCGCCGCGCAGCCCAAGTATTCCTGACATCGACAACTCTTTCTGTCGCAACATAATCACAGATATGGCGCCCTCAGAAGTAAACGGTGCTGTATCCACCCCGACAGAACTGCTCGATGAGTTTAATAAACCTCCCGAGGGCGTTGTTCTACCACCAAAGGACATCAGAAGTCAGTTCCCCGTCCCCACGAGCCCCAGATACCCCCCAGCTAAGCTCACATATCGCTAACCTTTCTATAGCTATCATTGAAAAAACCGCCGGGTTTGTGGCGCGTAACGGACCTGTGTTTGAAGGTGAGCTCTCCCATCTCTATCACTAGTTGACGGTCCCATCAACAAACCAAAAACTGAGGAATTATCGCTAACCACTACATGGCTAGACCGAGTACGAGAAAAAGAACGAAGCAACCCGAAATTTTCCTTCCTAAACCCCAACGACGCGTACGCCGGATTCTATCAATGGCGCCTGAGCGAAATCAAAGCGGGCAGGGGCACCGCCGTGTCTTCGGGACGCGCAGGGGAACCCGCAGCCGCATTAGAGCCCGAGAAACCCAAGGGACCCGCTGAACCTCCGGAATTCCATTTCTCTGCTCGCATGCCGAATATCAACGCCCTCGATCTTGAAGTCGTGAACCTAACAGCCTTGTTTGTCGCTAAACGTGGAAAATCATTTATGACGGCGCTTTCGCAACGGGAGACAAGGAACTTTCAGTTTGACTTTTTGAGGCCGCAACACAGCTTGTATCAGTTCTTTACGCGATTAGTTGACCAGTACACGGCGCTTCTACAGGGCGATGCTATTGAGGGGCCAAACTCAGAGTCTAATCGCCTGGATGAACTGCAGAAGAATGTGAAGAATAAGTACCACATTATCGACCGGGCGAAGCAACGTGCGGAGTGGATCAAATTTCAGGAGCAACAGAAGCAGAAGAAGGAGGAAGAGGAGGAGCAAGAGAAGATTTCCTATGCGCAAATAGACTGGCATGACTTCGTAGTAGTCGAGACAGTTCTTTTCACAGAGGCGGACGATCAAGCAGAACTCCCACCGCCCACGTCACTCAACGATCTCCAATCCGCCTCTCTCGAGCAAAAGGCCATGATGTCTCTCGCACCCGCCAACCGACGAATCGAAGAAGCCATGCCTACTGACGAAGAAGCACCCACATACTACAACGCATACCCTCAACCCTCGCATGGCCCGATCCCACAGCCCGCCTACACACCCACCATCCCCACTCCCGTCAGCCAACCACAGCGACCCCCCTCCGCCGCAATACCAATGGACTACACCATGCCTCAAGCCGAACCCGCCTCACCCTTTGCCGTCCCATCCCCGACCACGCTCTCCGCAACACCCATTCCGCCAATCCACACCCCCGCTTTCTCTGAAGAAGACGAGCGCATCCGCGAACGGACCGAAGCCCGCGAGCGCGCGGCCGCCTCGCGCAGCGCCCCCAGCCCCGTACCGGGCCAACCACCCATGCGCATCCGATCCGACTATGTCCCGCGCGCGCAGGCTAAACGACTCACATCCACCACCGCGCAAACGACACTGTGCCCGAACTGCCGGCAGCAAATCCCCGTCAGCGAGATCGAGCACCACATGCGCGTCGAGCTGCTAGATCCGCGCTGGAAGGAGCAGCGCGCGAAAGCTGAAGCGCGCGCAGCGCCTAGCACCGTCACTTCCGCTGACGTGTTTAATAATATGAAGCGTCTGGCCAGTCAGCGGACGGACGTGTTTGATCAAGTCATGGGCGCCGAGCAAGGTGGTGGTAGCGGTGCTGCGGATGGAACCAGTGGTTTCGACCCTGAGGAAGAAGCGCGCCGGAAGAGAGTTGCAACTGCGGGCATGGGCGTAGGCATGCCACCCGGTCCAGCGCCGCCGATGGTCGGGATCCCCGGTTATGATGGCTCGCAGCAAGGCGGTGGTGCACCGGGCGGGTTACCGCATCCTCCACCGCCACCAATGGGAGCTGTGGATATTGAAGAACAGATAAGGCAGATTCATCAAAAGTTTAAACAATGAGAGCGCTTCTTTTAGCTAGGCGGGGTCTTTTTTCCCACCCTTTTCTTTGGGAGTTTTTACTTCTATATATTTTTGTTATCCCTAGGTTCTTTACAGGCGTTTCTTTTTTATCTTTTACCTTTTGTCATTTGCTTATTTGAGGAGGGGATTTGGAAGGGCGTTCCTCTCTCTCTTTTTTTCTTTCTTATTTTTCGATTGCCATGTATTTCTACGACTGAAGTTGCAAACATAGGAAAAAATTGTTAATTTGGAAGGCCTCCCAAAAAGAAAATACAGGAAAACATTGGGAGCAAAAGAAAGCCAACCCACTCTTCCACAAAATGCCATACCACCGCACCAGAAAGTCAACATTGAGGTGAAACATTCAACTCCGCGTTTTCATAATCGCCAAGTCCGTCTCGAAGTTTTTCACCAAGACATTCCAAATTTAGCACACACAATGACCGCTCCTACTCAAGGTATTCCTTTTGAATTAAGGAACATTCATGAAGGAGAAAGCTACATCAATAGGGATGGAACACTATTTAAATACACGCCGTTGACCCCTGAAGAGCTTCCGGCTGATGATGGCGAAGTGATCACGGTGGCTCGCCAAGCAAACGGGAAGAGTCGTCCTCATACACGACTATTCCTACGTCTCCAAGTCTGGCCAATCCGTACGACCCCTTGAAACGGAAGCAATGAGGTTCGTATCAAAACATTCATCCATTCCTGTACCCGAAGTTATCTACGCTCAATTCAATGGTGGCTACGGGTAGCATAGGAATGAGGATTATCCCAGGCTCGTCGCTTGAGAAACACTGGGAGAGCCTGAACGAGAAGACAAATCAATCACTCTGTCATCAAACTTGGGACTTGATCGCCAAGTTGCGACAGATTCCTGCACAGAAACCAGAGCTAAAACATCTCTTCCAATGTGCCGCCGATGGTTCGCAAACATTGGATCCTCTGATTGAAGATTTTCAATAACCACCAAGACCCCTTGAGACGGACTTGCAGTTGCGATCTCGCATTTACGAGCGCTATATCCGCTTTGGCGGTAGCCGCTACAAGGATCAGCTGCTTGATATGCTTCCACACTCCAGCTCCTCGGTATTCACCCACGGCGATATTGCCCCCCCGAAATATCATGCTCGATGAAAAGTATCAAATTACCGGGCTTGTCGATTGGGAATTTTCCGGGTGGTATCCCGACTATTGGGAATATGCACAGATCATGAGGCCTGCTGCCTGTCGGATTGGTGATTGGCAGTCGTGGATGGATGCTACTGCGCCGCGAGACGGATTTTGTTCTAACACAATTTCTAAAATGGCCATTTTCGTTCTCGACTTAACTACAGCATTATGTTCCTGTGGCTGGGTACGATTTTGTGGCTTCCAGTTTCTGCAATTTTCAACCTTGTTCTTGTACTTCGCAGACTTTTCCCAGGTGTTTTTAGCGTTGCTCGTAGGACGTTGAAGGCTCTTTGTTTATCCCCAGTTAGATGTCGTCCACCGTGGATTACCAGCCCTTCATCGAATATGTTATTATTATTACATTCTCGCAAGAAATAGTATTGAATTGCTTCTAATACGGCTCAATCTACAAGAAAAGGGGGATAGGGCGACTCTGATACTGCCGGTCTTGGATGCTCCATCAACCCATGATAGAATATTCTAGAGCGAGTCACGGTTGCGAAGATAGTAACTTAGGATGGATGAGAAGCTATTACAAGCCTCCTCAGCAGGGGATTTGTTGTCACTCATGATGTTTTCCCTAGTAGTAAGTTAGTTTGGGAGACTCTAGCCCAGTTACCTTGGACAAAACTCCAATATATTGCAGTTTGCAAGAGTTCATGGGAGCCAGGTCACTGGATCAAAAAGCAGGTGAGGGAAACAATAGAGGCATTATATACACAGAAAGGTCAGACCTGCATGTTTCTTATTGACCAAAAGGCAACAGTGCCACCACTTATATTTTGGCCCATCATTGGCCCCATCATTATTTCTCTTCTACTATATAATAGTCACTTGCCTATCTATCGTAGCGGGATGCAGCTCAGTAGAGGCCCCGACCCTTCTTCGAGAGACTACGGCTCCTTCAACGAAAACCATGTGAAAGTCACAACTATCAGGCTAGCCATGCAGGGAAGGACACCATTGCGCCATATTATATTATTATAATATCTCCTTTCACTTGAATCTTTTGCTCACGCTGGATGGACTGTGAAGTTGGAAATAAGGCTGGGAGTCATGTGATAGGGGTGAGCTGTATCGGCACAAATCACAAGCATGCTTCGACCATCTCAGGGGCATGCTGACGGCCTGAGACAGCCGCTCCGGGTCCCCCCTGTAACCCAGCGTCCTCTGAGGCTGGCCCAACGACCGGGAATGATGGGCCCAATACACAATACGGTGGAATCGTGAGCTCTTGTCGGGAGATGGATCCTGAAATGGGGAGCACGAAAGCATCCCTGTAGGACTGGCGGAAGTAGTGAAGTTTATGGAGACACAGGGGCCCAGACCAGCGGTAGATAGGGCATGCACATTGGTACATGGTATGTACTGTACATTCAATGATTAGGGATTATGTTGGATTTTATTTGTCCTTGAGTGACTGCCGCTCGGCGGGCCAATTAACCAGACCCCGAACCGCTGCATTGTTTTACAGTGCATGCGGGGTAACAGATTCATTGGACACAATTTTTGCACGTTGAAGTTGGGTAGTTATACGGGTGATGCCCCTCTACTGCTCCAGTTAGGTTCCGCAAGGGCGCAGCAACAGCCGAAGACCTTTCGGTGACCTTGGCCTCCCTGGCCGGGAAACAAAACGGGCCACAGCAGCCCACACCCCCGACACAGGAGCTATCTATCTCAAGAAGGAGCTCAGAAGAGGAAGCTTTGGTGTTGTGTCTCATTTCTGGAATGTCAGCGATGGCAGCGAGCACGCCCTAAAAATGCCTTCCAAAGAGGCGGTTCAAAGGAAAAAGGTTGATATCGATGCGTGGAAGACGGAGAGTAGCATCATGAACCGAACTACACATGTTCGTATGTATCTGCTCATTTACAACCTTGATTCTAATGCTCTAGCAGCCCCATATCGTCAAACTCTTCTGGTCAAACTTCGACCCGCACCCCCAATTGTATCTAGAATATATTCCGTGTGGATCTTTGGAAGATCAAGAGCACATATCCCCTGACGAGAGTATCTTGATTCTGCACCAATGCCTATCTGCCTTGGCATATCTCCACGGCATTAAGCCGCCAATTGTGCACCGAGCAATCAAGCCAGGCAATATTCTTGTTCACTACCGACGCTCAGGCAAGATTTATGTCAAGTTTGGCGATTTTGGAATGCCGCGGGAGAGTTGGGACTTGTCAACATTATGCGGGTCTCTGCAATACATCGCGCCCGAGATATACTCTATGTATGAGTATTATGGGCTTAGCGGTAGAGAGAGAAGAGGCTATACCCCAGCTGTTGATATCTGGTCTCTTGGTTTGGTGGTGTATGAGCTCATATGTGACCTCCCTCAATACAATGCAAAGTACGAGACCGCTGGAACTGCTTGGTGCGAAAAAGTGGTCAAGAGGTTCAAGCAGGACTTGGAGAGGTGGCCGAACAAACTCGGCCAATTCCTATTGGACAACATGGTTGTCATATCGCCAGAATTGCGAGCCTCTGCTCAGGATTGCTATGAGCGGGTGTTGCTTCTACCTAGCGGGGCCGAGGACGGCAGCCTGACGCCAAGGCCAGTGGCATTCCAGAACAGCGCAGGGAAGGCTGATGCAGAAAATCCAAGGACGGTACTCTGGCAGCCTAATTCGGCAGAAGCGTATCTAACCAATCTTTCACGATCGGGTCCGTCTGTGGATGATCTGACCGGCTCTCCGCAGGCCGGTGTTACGACAAAAGACTATTCAACTGTCTCGACCTGCCCGGGCCGGTCGCTTAGGGCAGATTCCAGACACAAGTCAGAACTAAAGTACTTCTTGGAGGACTACTCCGAAGATCCGCTCAATTCCCTCTACGTTGGATTGTCTCTTGCATCATGGGGACGTGAGCAGGGATTGGGTAGTTGGGCAAGCCAATCCTCACACGATCCAAGTTCCTTTCACCAGGATCAGCCAAGCGACACGGTTGCACAGGCTGATCAAGGGCGGCCAGTGGCGTCGTCTCCCTCCAGTATCCCGCAAGCCCATGGTAATTGGTATGCCGAAAATGGTTATTCTGTCGGTGACGACGATACAGACGAGAAATACACGACGGCAATGCTGCTACAGGCAATCCACCAGAAATCTAAGTAACGTAGATAAAGAGCTATACAGTATTTGTAAGAGTTAGCAAGAGATACCCATATCATGGCATGTAGTTTATGAATTCTATTTGTTTCAAAAACAGTTGTGTTACCAATGCTTACATTGAAGGGATATGTATAGAAATAACACGACAAACTCACATTCACTACCTATAGCAGGCTTGGAGAATTTAAATCAGGTTGGTTGGTATCTGACGTGGGTGGAAGGTTGGTTGTATTAGGAACTATCTGCATGGCAGCCATCTAATATAGGTGTGGGTCATGTGGTCTAGACATGCCACCTGGGCAACAGTGTCTGTTATTTGATATTGTTTCAGAAGCTCAAAGCAATCCACTGCTTGAGAACAAATACACTGCCCAGTTGTACAATGCATTGGACATTCCTGCACCCTGTATTATTTCCTAGTTGGAAAAAATCCTGTTCAGAGTTCCCAAGCTGTGCTGGTCCCAGGCACTAGTCATTCTCACTAGCATGGACTGTTACAAATTCATGTTAAACCCCCAATTCTGGTTTTGGCAGAGTCTTGAGAAGAACTACAACAGCAACAGGCCTTTTCTCATTCGCCAATTCGAGAGAGAAACTGGGCGGAGAATATTATATTCCAAAAGGAATATGGCAAAATGTTGAATACAACTCCTAGTATAACTATATATAGTTGAAAAGAACAATCATGCCCTCTCACCAATGAAAAAAAAAAAAGCGTGAAAGGCAAGAGGCAAGAAGTATCAGCACTCTAATTCAAGTGTGAATAAGAGAACTACAGAAGAGTAAACCACCAACAAAGCATACCTAAACACCACTGAAGGCGTGTATCGCCCAAGGGTAAGAAAATAGCATAAAATGAAACAAAAACAAAATAGGGGTAAAAAAAGAACCAAAGCAAAAAAGAAAACTGATATGCCCAATCCCATCACTAGTACCAATAAGTTTGGAAGAAATATGATAAAAAAATTCAACAATATCATGACGCCCATATGACATGACTTCCCTGAACCCATTAACCAACTAAGATAACGAGATAGCAAAAAACAAATGTTAGCAGAATACATCAATGAAAAATGCAAGTGAAGGAAGATGTGTAAGACGAGCTGGAAGTAACACTGTTTAGAAGAGGTGTGGCCGGAATAGCTGCAATTTGCGGTTCGTTTGACGGATAGAGGTATCGAGTAGGTGAATGGCGAAAAAGCGGGTATTGGAGGCAATACTGCGCACGTTAAGCTCGGGAGGGCGTAATATGCGCGGTTCTCTCAACCAGGGCACGAAAAAGAAATCGCGCCCAGGAGGACACATTCACCAGGTATGGCAGAAAGCCGACGACGAAACGAGGAACAGTTTGCTCAGTCCGCGTCCGAGAAGAGGAAAGTAGCGGTGATGGCGAGTGTGAATAGAAATCTATTATATATGCGTAAGGTGATGAAAATGCGGCCTGCGCTCTAAGAAAGGATAGCAAAACATTGAGTAGTTTTGAAATAATGGTGACATCCGAGTTTCGTGCGTGATAAAACCCGAGAAAGGATTTGGTGCTTTTTAGATGACAGATAAAACATGGCGTGTCGTGTATGTGAAGTGAAGCTCAAGCTGGAAGGTGAGGGTCTTCATTCGAAGGATCCTGGAATCGTAACCGTGAGTTTTGTTTCACTGCCGGTGCTATTGCGTGAGTTTCGTGAAGGCGTAAGGGGTCTAGGTGGCGGCAATTCAGGTGAAGTGGGGGACAGGGACCGATTCAGTGCTGCTCCGAATTCGCTGTTAGGCTGAGTGTCGGTATCCATATATGCGATATCCTTAGGAAGGTTACCATTGGCTTCGCTTCCATTGGATTCGATGACCGTGCAGGAGGTGATCATTTCTTTTCGCGAGAGAACCACATTCCCAATCGAAGCACGTTTCACATTGGATACGAACGGATCCTCGGCGCCTTGCAGCTTTCCGTTCAAGCTAGGAGACTCAGCTGCCAATGGAGAAAGCTCCTGCACAGGTAGACTGTTTGAATTTTCGTTTCCGCACCGGGACTTCAAGGCATGCAGCGAGCTTGCCTTATCGCAACCTTTAGACTGAATGAACGCGGGAACGACACCACCGCCGATTCGTGACCAGAACATTCGCTCACGCAGGCGGATAGTCTCCTCCCATGCTTCCTTTTCTTCTTCGTCATCTCCGATACGAACATGGCCATCCATTATCATTCTCAAATATCCAACAAATTCGCAGCATGATCTTATCTTCTCCAAGCAGAGCATACACAGCGGATAACGCTGAGCACTATCGCTATCTGAAGTTCGAAAACGGTGAGTTCGAGCATTTTCCGGGCCTTGCCTTCGTTCACCGCAGAGCGAGCAAGGCAATGCGTATTTTATAGTGATGGCAGGCATAGGCTCGACAACCAAGCCTCCATCGCAAATGCTGCTAACCACTGACCGACGAGCCAACCATGAAATTCCAGGCGCAAGATCCAATCTGAGGGTCGGTTCAATGTCTTCGACGACAGCACGCTTGTAGAACCGGGTCTCTTTCAAGGGAGCGGATGAGGAAGCTGCCTCGCGGGGGGATGATGGGGTACCGTTTGGTGACGAATGCGAAGTGGCCGCTAACGATAGAGTTGAGCCGTTCGACCCGGAGTAATTGTGCTGTGCTTGACTAGATAAACCGGAAAGAGACATAACGTTCAAGCTACCATAAGATCCACTCGCGGCCCGGCTTGGAGGTTTCGAGCTTTTAGCGAGATGGATTAAAGACCGGAAATCCTCATACGCTGGGATATCTGTGCGGCAGACGGATTTGATCAAGTGCGAGAAGCTCGTGGAATGAGCTGGCGAAACGTCGCCTGATCCGGGAGTTACTGGAGACAAATTCATTGCTCCGAGCAGTCGACTGATGTTATCATGTTGATGTACATCTCTTGGCGAGGACGGAACAGTTGAAGGGTTTGTGCGGGTCTCGGTATTATCATCGCGATCGCTGTTCATCTGTTGCATGACTAACTTTAATTCGGTCAACTGCTCTTGTTGTGACGCAAGGAGCATTTCCGTGTCGTTGATTTGGGAACGGAGTTGTTCGTTTCGTCGCTCGACAGCTTCACGTTCCATCTTTGCGGCCGCAACCATCTATTCAAAAAATAAATTAGACGACCGATCTACCAATGGCATCCCGTAAGAGATAATACTTACTTTATTAGCTTCTTCGAATAGAGCCGCGGTTAGATTCTCGAGTTCCTGTTCGATCCCCTTCTTTTCCTTCTCAACAACGGTACGCCGACTCCTTTCCTCCGCCAGAGCTTCGCTGAGCTTCATCAGCTCAGCGTCCATGTCAGCCTTTTTCACCAGGACCCCTTGCGCAACATCATTCCTATGGTCGTATATTTCCTGTTCCACCTCACGAACGCGACTTCGTGATACGTCCAGCTGTTGGCGCGTTGCGGCGAGCGTGTCGTCGAGGATGGTCTGGTTATTGATGGCTTGGATCAACTTATCGCTCAGGGCAGCGACTTCGTTACTCAAGTCTGGGTGGTGGGCAGCAGAGAGCGTCTTTGATAGGTCTGAAGTACTGGCGATTCTAGGGTCCTGTAGGGTGCTGAGGGAGTGTTCAGAGGGGCCTTCGAGGACAGATGTCGGCACTCGTAGGGGCCCAGCCACGGCTGCCATATCTGAGAGAGCATTGGTGGATTTGGCTTTGAAGAGGGATTTGGGCGGAGTAGGGGTGCTGAGACTAGAAGACACGGTGCGTTTCTTCTGAGGGTCAGAGGAGGTGGAGGAGGCACGGATGGCCGGGTAGGACCAACCGTGAAGAGATATCAATCTTAACGACATGTCAGCATCAACCAGTGATGGTTCTTTGAGGAAGAAGAGCGTCTGAAGAGATCCATCTCATAATAATGATGTAGTAAACAGGTTGGAGACGTACTCAGCCATGGTGCACCAGCTGGATGGAGAGTGATCTTTGTTGGCAGCAGTGCGACCTGCAGGTCCGGCAGGAACGGAGCCAGAGAAGGAATCACAATCCCAACGGGGCAGGGACCAATTGCAGCGACATTTGAAAAAGGGTGAAAGAGGCGCAAAAACGGGGCAGTTGACGTGGTTGGTTTCTTTGCCCCCGCAAACGTAGGTATGTTTGCTGTTCTGCAGCAGGCGGAGAGAGGGGGGGTGGATGGGCTACGGCAAGCAGAAAGACAGGGAAGAGGGAGACTGGGAGAGACAAAGCAGCAGCGGTTAGGCGCAAGCAGCAGAATGGGGGGAGTTCATTGGGCGCAACCAACTAACCAGCAACAGGGGGCCTGGGCACTTATGTAACGAGGCAGTCAGTAACTAATCGAGGTGCTGACGCTGCAGAAGCGAGTAGGACCAGTCAGTAAGCAGAAATGAACAGGAGTCGCATCAATAATATCTCGAGATGATTTCTAGAAGGGTTGGTGTTTATTCACTGCATGGTTTGAATCGCATCATTGACCGTCATTTGAAGGCATTCCGCTGCTGGCAGTTGGCAGGAATCGTCACTGGTCACTGGTCACCGGTCACGGGGTGGATGGTGCCGCCAAGACCAAGGTTCGCCGCCTCTAGTCAAACGCGGTTAGGCCCGGCGGTGGCAATCTGTGGCTTCTCCGATTTCCATAAGCGATAAGTCATATGAAATCTCAGATCGGCTAGGCAGAGTCAGCGCAAACATCAGACGACTCCGTTTCATGATAATGGAAACATCAGTTCAACTCCCAGGAGTCGACAATCCCGTAACCCTAGTGGTGAGGCCAATCATCTCAGCCTAGCAATAATCCGCTAGCTATCTAGGGATGCTAATGCTAGCTTTGCATCCTACTCAACATGTGAAGAGGTCACGTCATGCCATGGCCAATATAGCGGGCAAGGGCCGCAAGATATTCCTGCTTCTGGAGAATCTGAATGTTCTCATCGGAGATAGTTCGCCGCCACCATCTCATACGTCGTGGAAAAGCTGCTGATAATAATAATAACAATCCAGGACGTCTGTATTTTACGCGTTGACAGGGGGCTCGTTTTTCTCACCCCAAGAGAGGCCGGGAGCTCCCCCTCAGGCAGATGAGTCTAATAGAACGTGTCTCCCATGTGGTTCTTCGCAGCATGGTGTACAGTATGTACCAGTTAATTCGCATCCATGCGCAGGGCTGAAGGGGCAGGGCTGAATGGGCATAGTGCAGCGGCAGATGCAAACCCCCTTCCCCCCCGCGATTTTCGGGATATATCAACTGACCATATATGCTTTAACGACGTCACCAACACCCTGACTGTCACTGAGCGAATTTGAGCACTGATCATGCCGCTATTTGGATAGTTGAAGAAGGCCTTTGAAGCTTAGACCGCTAGGCGATCTGTAGCGCTAGATACCTTGTCGACCATGCGCAAGGACATAGCGCACAGGGCAGGAAACGATATACGCTATATTCGGTCCGTTGGGACTAGTACGGAGTATATCGTGGCTGGTTTTCCCCGTGAAAGGCGCCACACCCGTCCTGCCGGCTTCTTGCGCAAAATCTGCACGAAAGGAAAGCCCCGGGGTTGAGCTGATGTTTCTACCATCGAGGGCCTATTTGCCTTTTTTTCTTTTTCTTCTTTTTTGATACAGGCCCTAGGAGCTCAATCATGCGGGATACTGATTGGTGCCTTTGGCTAAGCACCAGAGCACGATTTTAGTAAACTAGTATACACAGCGCGGGGGCTGCTGGACAGTTTTCCCCTTCATTAATAATGCAGGTCTAGCTTATATTGTCGGATAGTTCAAGCTCTTTCAGACCTAGTGTGGCGGGTTTGGGGATCAGAGCGCATAAACTACCTCCTACCCTGCTCATCCAGGGACCAATGCTTTTTCGTTATAGAAGTGTTGGATTGCTTTATAATAAGTATTGATATTTCCTGCCTGTTTTTCTATTTTAGCAAGCTGCTCAGCTAAGCAGCAGCTGATGATATGGTAAGCCAGCGAGAGAAGAATACGTAGGAGAAGGGCGGGGGTTGGGGGCGGTCTGACAACTCTCAACCTTTAAGGGTTCAGACTGGCTACTAACCTCATCGCAGAGCTATCCTGCATTAGCAACACCCATAGCTTAAGCCTTAGCTATCGACAAGGAGCGGGGCGGTGTAGAGAAAATAAGTCCCCTGGCGCTTAGCACAGTTCAGTGCTGGAAGCAGTAATCGAATCACCCCGTACCTTACTGTTGGGCAAGCTGTGGTGTTCGTTATTAGCTCCATGGTGCTTTGTGCTGCCGCGATATTCGCTGCACTGCTTGGAAGCTGAGAGGGGCCCAAGTAGCCGCTCGACAATCCCGCCTAAACTTGTCATCCGCAGCCCTCTCGTTCGGCTACTTTCACCTTCCGCATGCTTCGGCCCTGGATGCACGACATCATCAACGACTCCACGAGGGGTTAGAAAAGCCACACTACTAACTTTTAGGCCGATCTGAAAGCTCCCCATGTAAGGATCTTGCCGAACAATAAATACTAGCTTAACAAATAAAAAAAGTTGCGACCTGGTAATAATAACTAGGTCAAGAAGCAGAAAAAGACATCGTGTTTTTGTGTGTTGAAGCAGCAGCAGAAGAAACGAGCTCACAATGGATCAAGATGTCCAGTTCATGTGTCCGCGCCCCAGAAACCCTCGCGCATGCGACGACTGCAAAAGAAGCAAAACTCGCTGTCTCCCGAGCGAGACGACTGCAGGCGTATGCCAAAGGTAAAAAAATCACGGAAGCTCCCCCCCTCCCAGCTCCCAAGCTTTGGATGTTGACTGGTGCTGTTTCTTTTCGCTCTTGACAGGTGCGCGCGCTATGGATCACGGTGCTCGTTCAATAATACGCACTCGAAGAATCAGAGGTAGGCTGCGTTTTTACGATTCTCTTCTTTCTGGGTCAATTCTACCAATTCCATAGCTTTAGATGTATACTAACCCCTCTCCTGTGCTTCAAAAAAAACAGTGGTGCGGTATCCACTGCAAAAGGCAATTCCAAAGCTCCCCGCAAGAAACTAGAAGATGAGAATCTCCTACCAAAAATCCTTCCATCAGAACTTGTCCTAAATCACAGCGATGATTCGGGAGAATTGATGCAGCATCACCAGCACGTTTTTCAAGGCAAGCGGTCACGTTATGGCTTATCCGCCCTGCTACCGAATGGACAACAACAATCCCGCAAACAGGGAGTCTCTGTGACGGAAAAAGAGCTCAAAATCACTGCTCAGCGTGCGAATAACATACTGGCTGTCTTCAAGAAAATGAACCATCATTTCCCCTTCGTCACTATTCCCAAGGATGCGACTGCAGAAGCCATGTCGAAGGAGCAGTCGTTTCTCTTTTTAGCGATTCTGACAGTGACTTCGATGGATGATATCAGGTTACAGCGGCTGCTGAATGCGCGGTTTCGAACTCTGCTTAGCACGAAGGTGGTTATGCAGGGAGAGAAGAGTTTGGATTATCTTCAAGGGCTTCTTGTATATCTTGCCTGGTACGCGCCTGAGATATCTCCCTTTGATCCCCCCTTTCTCAGGATGCGGCTAAAAGATAGGACTCTCCTACAGGTATCCTTCTCACCTGCGACCCATGTCCATCCAATTATACCAGTACATTCAAATCGCGATCAGTCTCATTTCCGATATGGGGCTGGAAGACTTGAATATCACTACAGAGCCGCTGGATCCTGCCGTCAAAGATGCAGCCAAGAGAGCCTGTTTAGGGTGCTATTACTTATCCACGATGTAAAATACATTTCCACAATTGCCTATTCTAGCTCGTCTATTTCTTTCGGTGTGGCATATTGTGCTAACATGAAACTCTCTCTCTTTCTCTCTCAGGACATCCATGGCCTTTAAGAAGAAACCCAACAATTTCCGCCTAACTGAACCTACACGAGCCTTCATGTCAGATTTAACCAACCAGCCAACTGGCTCGGTAAATGCCGCATGCGCTGCATCCGCACGCTTCATGGATCTGATCGAACGAGTCACGGACCCTCACTATAACATTTTGCTCGAGCTCTCGTTGGAGGGTACAGAGGGATGTCCGCTGCAAAGGCTGGTCCAAACATTCCAACTACAGTTGGCAGAATGTGATCGCCATGCGTCGAATAATTTTGACGGAAACTGTGAGTATCCCCTTACTCCCCACTTCCAAACCTATCTCCTGAAGAGTATTCTCTCCTAACACTATTAAAATCCCTACCTAGTTCTCCACCACCTCTATACAATGTTGAAAATATACTCCATCCCTCTATCCCACTACACGCATAGCAATAATCCCCCAATCCCCAATGGTAGCATAACCAACACCTTCAACCCCCATAGTGCCTTCCCCATCCTAAGAACCTGTTTCTCGCACATAAGATTTGTCCTGGAGCACTTCATCAACCTAAATCTGGAAGAATACGCGCGATTGGTGTTTGTTGAATGGTCGATGCTAGTGCAGACAATCAACACCTTCTCGCGGCTCTGCTGCTACCTAATCCCTGAAATCCCAGACTGGGCAAATGTAGTTATTCCTGAGGAGAGGACGAGGTTTTTGGTGGATTTGGAGTGTTTGGGGGAGAGGTTGGAGATGGCGTGTAATAATAATAAGAAGCTTGCAAGGAAGGCGGCTGCATCGGAGGAGGATGGGGAGGAGGAGGACTCGCCGCCGGACCTGTTGTATATGTTTCGATGCGTATTGCAACTTGTTCATGAGTCGCACTCGAAGGCGTCGGACACGGCACCGAACTATGACACGCAGGGAAGAAGAGGAAAAAGGAGACCCGAGGAGGAGGGTGATGATGATGGTGATGATACCGACGAGGGCCGCGAGAAGCGCAGGAAAGTTATGAGCCGGTGTCCGGTTATGAGCGGCAGCATCGTGGGGACGGAGTACTGGAATGCGTTGGAGAAGGTTAACCAGCTGCAGCAACTCACTTCTACCAACGGTAACGTCGTTGTCAGTCAGCCGCAGCAGCAACCGCAGCAGCAGCAGCAACTACCACCGCCATATACCAGTGCCGATACGACAACTATGCCAGGGAGCTTCCCTTCCACCACCACCACCTCCACCACCCACCACATAGATATTTCCGAGTCATGGCAGCAGCCGCCGTTGTACACTTCCTTCGAGAATATGACGTATTCTGCGGCTCCGGATTTCAACGATTGGATCACGTTGTCGGATGAGTTGTGGTATCCAAGTGCTGCTGTTCTGTCCTAGGAAACTCTTAACAGGGCTCGAAAACAAGCGATGAATACTCTCTCTATTCGACGATTAATTCTTTCTCTTGTTCAATGGGGGCGGTGGTGTGGGGTGTGCGGACGAGGGGAGAGGTTGTTGTTTTCATGTCATCGAGGATTCGAACTAGAGAGACGTCAATGCACCAAGAAAAAAAAAGAAACGCGATGTTTCAACAATTCATCACCCATACACCTATCCCACTTATCCAACAGACACTAGATATCCAAAGCCCCCCTTATCTACTCATCCAGCCTACCGTGAGCAAACCTCCCCCCCCCCCCTCTCTTATGCTTTTCTTCCACTCATCCTCCGCAACCCTTACCCTCCTGATCCGCCATGCTCGTCTCCAAATTCCGTCATGAAAAGATAAAACAGCCGCATCGAGTCCCACTCGAGAGACGCTACCGGCGGCCACCATCCTCGTCCCGGGTGGTGGGGGTGTGGTGATGTCGAGAATGTCGAGGCCTTTTGTAGAGGAGCATTAGGACTGAGACGGGGGATGCGTGTAGAGTTGTTATCTTTTCCTTTTTTTCGCTTTGATTCGGGTTTGATTTCGTTTAGTTTTAGTTGGCGTTGTTGTTGGGTCGGGGGGGGATAATCCAAGGGAGAGTATGATGAAGATAACAATTGTAATTTTTCTTTCCCAGATAACCAAGAAAACTGCACCATGTTGTTCCCACAAATGAGAAGGGAAAAAAAGAAGAGAGAGAGATGAGATCTCCTTTCTTCTCCATCAAGGGTGGATGCGTCCGGTTGCTTTAATATTCCCCCTCCCCTCCATGAGTTCAGCCACCAATCTGCAACCTGATTATTTATATATATCGGGGTTTCAAACATCGGCTAGACCTCCTTTCCGAAACTTTCACGCACATACTTAAAGGAGCGCCTAAGCCCCAAAAGATGCCCCTCTAGGGTCAGGGTGGGGTGTGTGGACCGCTCCGCTGTGGGCGCTTGGGCGGTTATATAAGGTTTCGAGGCTATTTTAGCACCTAACCCCGCGCGCTAATTTAGGCGGGTATTGGCTACGTCAAGTATGGAGTATGCTAGGGATCTTGCATGGTGCGTGCGTAAGGCAGGTTTAGGCGAGCGGGAATATTTTTTTAAAAAAAAGAAAAGGAGGATGTTGCTTTTATTTTGCATAACGTTTTCGGGTAATTCGGGTTTCGGGGGAAATTTTGTCTGGAAATGGGGCCAGGTTCAAGTAGAGGAAGTTTGTAAAGAAGTAGATAGTGCCAACGCAATGTGTGAGTTCCTCCAGTGTGTGAAATATCTGTGGACCCAGCTATTGTGGTTCAAAGAGCTCGAAGTCGCCAGTCAAGTAGGTCCGGTATTGCCTGCGGAACTTTGGCGGGGCCGGATATGTCACCCCCCCCCTTCCGGCGGGCCGTTGACGTGGGGATGTTTGGCAGCGGGTGACCACAGAGGCGGGCGCCGCGCGAAGGTGTTAAAGGAGGGGGAGGTTATGTGTGCGCTTTGTCGGAAGAAGCCCGGAGACTACGTATGATAATTTTTTGTGAGGGACTTTGGGGAGAGTTTTGTGGATGGGTATACCGTATAGTTTGGAGGGGAAGAAGGTTGTCATACATCAGGATATATATGACTTTTTTGTAGGTATAACTATGAGCAAGTAAAGACATGCCATAAGCAATAGAAACCACCCCTCTGCTAAAGCTGATCTATGGAAGAGATCAGAAAGGGTCAAACTCAGACAGTGTGACTGTCCCTCAGAACAGTGATAGAATCAGAAACTAAATGTTAATCAAAACAACTAGATCTGTAGAATCAATTGGCCTAGAAAAGGTATTAAGCAATCGTAAGGAAGCTCAGAACTTCACTGCAGCTCTTATTCCACTGCAGTAGCCAGTTTGGTATCAATCATTGTTAGAAAGCAAAAAGGATGTATCAGGGCAAGCACAGTCAGACAAAATTGGACTTTTATGCCGACAAAGAAGTAAAAGTCGAGCATCTTCCACGAAGAATGTTTACATCATGCCAGGCAGATGGCACCCGGATTCAGGATTCGTTTAATCCAGGGCTCCGCAGAGAGCAAGCCTTACACTCGTCATGGGAACTGTGTGAACAGTTGACCAGAGGGCGGAAAAGCAGGATAGCCTTGGCAAGCCACCGCAAGGAAACGCCTCGTATTCGCCTAGACCGGGCCGGGCGTACCGGAGCCGGGAGGATGCTTACCTAGTGCTGTGTCATGAACCCTGAGAAGGCGGGGGCTCCCGCGGCGAACACCAAGCCATCTCCCATAGAGTCATTAATCGAGGGATCCAGCAACCACGCACGCACTCAGTCATAATTCTCAGTTCAACTACTAGATATGGTTAGTCTCTTTGACATCCCCCAAAACCCCACCGGACTTTTAAAATAATCTATGACTAGATTTACCATACCAGGTACAAGCAGTCGCAGTAGCTTAATACCATTTTTTACCACCAAATTATATAGGGCGACAGGCGCCTTACCTGGTCAAGTAATTGAACTGAGTCTATATTTCGACTTATTACAGCTTAAAGCTGCTGGATCCCTCTAATAATACTCCGTAATTGATATCGAGATCCCAGCGTGGGGTAACAGGGTCATTCCATACAGAAAACGGGGTAGCGTCATTTGCTTCGCCTAATATCTTGGCTGCACCCCCAACACCCCTGCAATATTTCTTCAATGCACCCACCACTGTTTTTTGAATAGTGAAGCATAACATCAATTAAATAGTAGAGCTTGAGATTATACAAAATTGTAAATAAAGATCTTGTAGCTATCCAATTACCCAATTAGGCAACTCATTGTATTTCTAGAATGAGAAAATTATGTAGTAACAGACTAGCTGCTTTCAAAAGCAAGGACAGTAGAAAACGCATAGAGAATGTGTAGAGAATGCAGGCTGAGAACTGTCGCTGAGAACATGAGCGAAGCTCCTTAGGTTATTCGAATGTTAGGAGCTGCCAGCCAGAAACTTGCTGACTATTCTTACTGTTTAATTGGCCTTCTGCTTTACCATACAAAAACAGTGGCTGAGTGATAAGAAAAACAAAATAGTGGATGGTCATGAGCTGGGCATTTCTTGAGGCCGCTAATATCCCGGTTCTTAGTGCTGGGCGGCATCCAAGACTTTGGAGCTAGGGCCTATGGTAGTAGATGGAGACTAGCAATTTGATACTATTCTTAGGGGTAGCAAGGAATGGAGATTTGTCCATACTCTACTATGGTAAAACCCCGGAATCTTCATTAGAAGGCTTTTTAGTGATAGAGGTGTCAATTTTGATTTCCATGCACCTCTTGGCTGTATAGACATGCATGTTTTGACTTAAGAGGTATATACGAGGGGATAGCTCCAATCCCTGGTTCAGCAAAAGAAAACTTTGCCCATAGAAGCAAATGTGTGGAAGTTGATCCTCACCCCCCTGTCTGCGGCGCTCTACCCATGAAAATTATGGGGTTTAACGAGCGAGAAGCAAGTCGAATAGGTCCCTTAGCTAAGCTCTGTTAAAGGCGAAAGGTAGTGCCCAGTAAAATTCAAGTGCGCAATATACAGAGATGGCTAGATTCAGCGGCTTTAGAGAACGAGGTGCTTCTTTATCTCCGTTCCCCGCAAGGTTGCAGGACCCCCTTTGATCTCTAATAGTTGCAAGGAGCGAAGCGAGACGAGTAGCTAAACCTATCCACCACGCAGAGGATCGAACGAGCAAGGCCTAGCGAAAAAAAACAAAGATATACAGAAAGAAAAGAGGAGGTCGTGCAGGCGAATCTTGTCCGGAATGGATATAAATACCAGTACGTCCCGCTGGAAGTCCCAGTCCATCAACCAACTCAACCAGAATCCACATCCAAACCTTCCATACAATCACAATCACCTTCTACCTCATCAACCGACATCCAAAAATCAACCATGAAGTTCTTGACCATCGTTGTCGCCCTCGTCGGCCTCGTCGCTGGTGCCAACGCCAGCTGCCACGGCGACTGTAAGATTCAGTGCCACCCCGGCAACACCCCCTGGTGTCAGAGCGAGTGTGTTGGTCGTTGCATGGTTAATCGCTGCCCTGGGTATGTTATTTTTCATGATTGTTGTATTCAAGTTGGGTTGTATGGTGTTACCATGTGTGCTAATGTTTTATTTCCGCATAGTGAACCCGCACAATCCCATTGTTAAGTTTGTTGTTCGAACCAAGGGGGGAGGTTCGACGGGGGAGCTAAAACTGAAAGGCTGGACAAGACTCAAGCTGCTGTTGTGGTCTGCATGTCCATTGTGATTGTTTCGGGATCACTAGCATACATTCCTACTTCTTAACTTTCACTAAGAGGCTGAGCGCCATATTCTCGATCCAGAGGTTTTCAGGTCAGGAATTTGGTAGGGTGTCGAAAGATGACAGAGGGCGCGGCCGTTAGAACTATTGCAGAAGCTGGTCTAGCGTTGGAGGGCTTTGCTCAATCAGGTCATAGAAACTTGACATTGCAGATTCTTGCTCAAGAGTACAGGGTCAGATTCTGATTGCTAGATCAGGGTGTTTGTATGTACATAACTACCTAAAACCTCACAAATCGCAACTTGTTCTGCCAGAGACTGTGTCATCTTCAGTGTAGAACGGGAACCGCAGTGTCTGTAGTAGTAGTAGTAGTACATTTTAAGAATAGTGGATGTAGCGCGCGCAATACTGGTAACAGTCTCTCGAGGTTTCCAAAACACTTTGGCGGGAAGAGCATGGTTAGTACAGTACATACCTATGTAGTAGTAAGCTCAATTGGGTTCCATCTCACGGCACTTCCTTTCAACCCATTTTCCCTCTCCATACCAAATAAACATTTTCCGGACGGGATCCAGCACGAGCCATAGTGCGCACAGTATCCAGGCCCTCACACTACCTAGGTAGTCTTGCGTTGTCGAGCGGTGGTAGGAAGAAGGTTTATATAGTCGAGAAAAGCGGCAATAGACGCCTTAGTAACTACACCAAGCGATCACGTGTATCGAGATCTAGTCTGTTTGCGATCTAGTCCATATATAGGGCGCAAGCAGCCTGAAAAGCTCCCCTTCTCAGTTCTTCCCTTGCGCTCTTTCATCACAGGAAAAGCAGTCAGTCTACTTGGCAGATTCTATATAGATAGTAGTATCTATAGGCTATGTATGTCCTATAAACCTGGGAGAGCGAGTACAGCTGTGCTCTTTTTTAGAGCTACCGTGTGTTATCCCATTCACTTTTCTCAGACAGTGCTAATGGAAATGTGTATCAACCTACCATTTTATGCACCTTTGCAACCATATCGGGATTCTGTGGGCTTGGAAAACACTCAGACAGGCCGAATTGCACTCAAGTGCGTGGAATATAGAATTGTTGTCCGATAACCCCTTTTCCGTTTAGAATTCCGATATGGAACGCAGGACACAGCAGGCTTGAATGGATTTTTGTTAGAAACGATGCCGAGTGTGCCGTGGAGGCAAGCACTCGGCCATTGTCTGCTTCCCATCCGATACAGAAACGGAAGGTGTTGAGCACATTATGCGCACATGGCCTTCCCACTTGGGGAGATATGATGCAAGGCAAGGAAGGTGTGGGAATGGGTAGAAAAAGGGCTGATTCCCCGCTCTCCTGGTTCCTTTTTCTTCCTTTTTTTCTTCTCCAGCTTCTTTTTTTGAGCCGCTGTCTCTCTCCTAGGCCGATGCTTTTGATGGATAAGTAAGTATCCGGTTGTCCACTCCTTGCGTCCGGAAACAAGAACCCAAAACGCAAGATTACGAGAGAAGAAAATAACGATATCAACTAGTGCTGCATAATCGTTTACATTGTTTCGCTTCCATAGCACTAGAATCAGGGATGAAAAAGAGTAGTGAAGGAGTAGTGATTTTGCCTTGTGCTTTGTCTAGCGATGATGTCCGTGATTTCAGGGACGGATGTCGGTCTGAACACAGTGGGATGGCCCAAGTGTTACAGTCGCTCAATCAAGGAGAAGCTTTAAGTTTTTGTGGGTTTGAACCTCCATGACTACAGGCAATTCTTCTATTGGCCGTCTAATTCGCATCATACAAGAACTTGAACAGCAGGAATTTTCCTCCTGCTGATACTCAGGCATGTGCAGATTCCGTAGTGGTTACATCCGCATATCAGAAAACATATGCGGGGAACAAACAGCAACATAACTTCAAACAGTAGACATCGACGTCCGATTTTTTTATTTAAGAAAAACCATCTTCTTCGAGAGTACAAGCCAATACCTTTAAATATTCTAGACGCGACCTTTTTTTTCGCGTTTATCTTATAGAGCTCACGTCATTTCTACTTTCGCACCCTTGCAGGCAGTCAACCCAACTCTCCACCCCACCCACCAATTTCTCTCTAAGCTTCACAACCAACCAACCCCCGCATCTACATATAAACCCCGCGACAGCACATATAACAAACCATGGCGGACGCAGAGCTCGAAGAGGTAACTATACAAATATTCCCCTTGTTTCAAAACGACAATCTATCGACTAACATTGGCGCTCCTACCTAGATTAGAAAAGCGCGTCTCGCGCAACTTCAACAGCAAGGCGGACGCGGCGGCGGCGGCGGCGGCGGCGGTGGTGGTGATGGTGCTAATAGCGAAGAACAGAGACGGTGAGTGTATTATGCCTTTGCTACTAGATTCCCCTTCTTCTTCTTGAGAAGCTCTTTCTTGCAGTGTTTTGTTTTGCTAATTTTTCCGGTGGAATAAAATTAGACAGCAAGAAGGTACTTAAAACTTGAGAAATGCGCAACCCCTCCTCGCATCGCGATATGAAAAAGAACCTGCAATCACCTTTTTCCACACACACACGCACCAACCTAGAACCATTGCTAAAAGCTAATCCCTTCCTCCCCGCAGCTGACGCCCGCCAATCCATCCTAAACCAAATCCTCCTCCCCGAAGCCGCCGACCGCCTCGGCCGCATCCGCCTAGTCAAAGAATCCCGCGCCACAGACATCGAGAACAGACTCATCACACTCGCTAGAACGGGTCAACTGCGTGCAAAAGTCACAGAGGACCAGCTGAAAGACCTGTTAAATGCCGTGGCGGAGAATAAGGAAGAAGAGAAGATTGTGATTAGTAGGCGGAAGGGAGGATGGGATGATGATGATTTGTTGGATCTGTGAGGGACAGAGAGAATGGGAGAGAGGGAGGGGGGAAAGGAAGATGATTTGAATGATATGTTTTAATGATTTGAGAGACTCCTTTTTTGTTTCTGGTAGATGGGGATTACATTTGCTGTGGTGTGATTTCTTGTTTGAGATTCTTCAATGCGGATGGATATATATCTGCTCCACCTGGTCTATCCATGTGTCTAAAATATGATACCAATAAAACGCCTGTACCATGCGAAAAAAGAACTATTATACAAACGGTGAGGATGAACGAACGCCCTTACGTTTCCACCTCCTTCATCGCCGCCTTCTCCGCCTTCTTCCTCAACTTCTCCGCGCGCCTAATATCTCTCAAATCCGGCGGTTTCTCAATACCCAACTCCTCTCTCAACTCATCGACATCCCTCTCCAACACCTCCTCCCAATAAACATTAATAAGCTCTTTACTCTTCAACCCACTCCTCACCGCCCAGGGCAAATGGATCTCCCAAAGCCTCCTCTTCTCCTCCGGCTTCAACCTCACCGCCGCAAAAACACTCAACCCCGTCATCGGAAGCAACGTATTCAAAAACTCAAACGCTTTAAGCGCGATCTCGCCTTCGACTACAATCGGCAGACCCGTCACCGCGTGGTAGAAGTCATGACACTCGCGGTACCGCTGCATCACGTACGCGCACTCCGCGTCGTCAATGAATTGCACGTTGCTGCGTGTGTCGGGGCTGACGCCCTCGCGGTCAAGCCAGGCCGCGTAGGTGCGTCCGACGCTGTTGGCGGGCAGTTGACGTAGGGCGGCGAGGGAGAGTGTTTCGGAGCTTATGCGTGGTCGATCGCGGAGGATGCGTCGCCCTGTGGGGTCGGAGAGCATGGCGTTGCGGAGACGGTAGATGAAGAATGGCGTTGCCGTCGCTTCGCCCAGTGCGGCGATTAGATCTATTTTTTTTTCCCGCGCACCTTTGAGTTAGTACTATACGAAATGATTGCTGCCCCCCTAAGCTTGTAGCTTTTACGGGAGGGGTGTTTGTAAAGAAAGGATGAGATGAGATGAGAGACGTTTTTTACCTCCTCGGCGCGGATTTAGCAAAGATCCCACCGCGGAGCCAATAGCCAGAGCTCCGCGCTCGACTTTTGTCAGCGATATGTGGCCAGGATAATTCGGTGGCGGTCTATTGAGCATGGAGAAATGGTTGCGGGATAGGCTGCTGATGCGGGATAGCAGCGGTGACGACGACAGGCGACATGTTCTCAATGCTCCCGCCGCGACGGTGGCGACGGTTTGCCTTGCTGTTACCGGCATTGTGTAGTGATTATGAAGCGGCAGGCGTGGGAAGTATGCATTATATCCTTCTCTGACTTGCGGCAATGTCTCGCAATTGCTGATCTCAAGGTAAGTACTATGGATGATGCTTGCGAAGGAGATGGGCTTATCGGAGTCGGAGCACTGGAGAGCGCTGGTTCCGGACCACGTGACTATATATATGACGACGCTGACTAATCATTCGCTGCAGCTCGCTGACAGTTTTTGATGGCGATGATGGATCGATAAATGATTACAATTGGGCAGGAGGGGAGAAAATGTTCCACAAATTGGCTACTTGTGTGTCCCTAATAAGCGAGAGAGGATGGAGTATAAAGAGGGCTCCCCGCATTGAAGGGTACAATGATAAACATGCAGCTGTTAGATTACCCCTGAACCCCTTTTCCACCAAAAAGCTTCGTGGAAGCACCAGACGCAAAATACGAACAAAACGATGAAGCATAACTCAGAAGTCTCTTTGAATAGCACCTATAGCAGTAATTTACCCGAGAAAAAGCTAAGATCAGATTATCATAGGAGTAGGAAATGTTACGCTTTCCCCCCCCCCAGAAAGCACATCCTCACTGGGAGCCAACAACCGAATCTGAACCTCAAGACGACAATTGAAACGGCCTTGATCGTTTTCGCCTCATTCAATATAACCCTTTACCCCTCGCATTCATGAAGTGTGAAAGTACCAAGACCGCATCTCGAGTGCAAAGAAGCCTTAGTGCAATGGCAACAGTCAGAATCGCGCCAGTCTCATTTTACTTCATCAGAAAACCACTCTCTTTGCCCTCCACTTTTGGTTGTCTTTGACGGCTTGGTTGTTGTTATCCTCGCCACCGTTATCGACATCCCCACCCTCACCACCATCTCCATTATCCACATCACCGCCGTCTCCACCATCATCAATATCCTGTCGTAATGCAAACCTGTTATACCTACGAGAGAATCTAGTCATCATTCCCTCGCCATCACCAGGTGGGTCAACTGGGCTAGGTGGCATAGTTTCTGATCCATCACCATCATCATCACCGCCGTCGGCTTCACCACCATCCGGAGCGCCAGGCACGTCTTGTCGCAGCTGAAGTGTATTATAATCGCGGATGGCTTTAATCAGTCTGTCATTACTAGCTGGGCCCTTTGGTGGGTTTGGCATGTTTCCATCTCCGTGGTAGGTGGAATTGCCGGTTCCGCTTATGCAGCAAGTGAAGCATGGGCCGAAATTTCTAGAAGTCTAGAAAGAGGTTGACTAATTAGAAGGGGAAAGCATATTAAGCGGTAGCCACTGATGGCGAAGACAAGGGGAGTAACTTACATAGCCTGGGGGGCATTGAATCGCAATCGGCGAGCAGAATGGCAAGCAAATATCCTGGGACTGAGAGCCAGAGAAAAGGATAGCCGAAGCTGCAAAGAGTAGGGAAAATGTATGCATGATGACTTCAAGGTTCTTTCTTTCTTCCTTGTTTTCTTCTTCTTCAAAACGATGTGAGCAGAACAGACAGTCTCTTGTCAGATTTCTGCGTGGACGATGTCTTGAGAATTGCCGATTGCAGTCACAAAGGGGCAGGAAAGCCTCCTAGTTATATATCTGCCCTGCGGTTCCCCGAATGATCCGATGACGAAGGATCAGACAACGCACCGAACAAGCTGCCCTTCTGGCAGGTTGTTGAGCAGATAAACTTGGCCATTTGCACAAGTCTGGATGGCAATTGCGTAAGCTGATTGCTCAATAGGTGTTTGAGGGGAAGGCGGTCCAACGATTACGTATGGCGAGGACGGCATTTAGGGAGGACAATGCGGGTTGCCGATGGAAATGGTTGTGGCTGCGGTTTAATAGTGCGCTGACTGTGGCAACGAAAAGTAGATTCCATGCAAATTCTACTCTAGAACTATTATTAGCCAACCTTGGCCTTGGCTTCGGAGCTCATCGTCACATGCAATTTAAGCTTAATTTGGTTGTGAGAAATGTTGCGTGAACCGGGGAGGCCCTATCGAATGGGCTTGCCAGTCGAGCGGATTTCCACAGAGGGATCATGTAAAGTGCCATTATACAGCACCTAGGTATTTCGGATGGTTGGCAATGACGCGTCTTCGGCTCAACTAAAATAGAGAAGCACGAAATGTTAAGTCAATTCACCATATCCGCAAAGAATAAGGGGCGCATCACTTGCAAAGCTTGGTGTGATATTTGGAGGCAGAGTAGGACACGCCAATATAATCGTTCTCCACATATGCAACGCTGTGTCCTGCTGGAATCCCGATTCCCACCCTAGGCTTTGCCACGAGTGCCATTGCATACCAAAGGGATGATTTTCGCAAGGCGTACCATCAGATGAACACAGAAGAGGTGTATGGCTACACTCCCACGTCATCCCACGGAGTAGAAGATCTCCATTTGCCCAAGATACTAGAGGAAGCATTGGCCTATGGGTTAAAAGGAGGCCTGCCTGTCGGGAACCTGCAATGGGATTCGCGGTCTAAACCTCGAGGGTTTCGCGTCGTTCCCGTTCCCGTGCTTGTGGATGGTGGACGGTTGTCGTCAGTGACACACTCGCAGCCTGCGGCCTTACTTGCCAACTTTATATCGATGTTGATGATTCAAAGCGGATCTGAGACACTCCGGATCGGCAAATATAGGTCCTAGGGAATCCGAATAAGATTTAAGTGGAAGTCGTAATATGAACGAACATCGTGATTTCCCAAAAACATGGGAGTAAAGGGCTTTCAGAAGAGCGCCTCCCAGAAATATGGTTCGACAAAATAAAGGTTAATATTTTCTAAGTCAGCGGATATATAAATAATAATTTAGTGTAACCTCCGCATTATTGATGGAAGGAATACCAACCCCGAAGTTTTTCGGTGTTTGGGGCAGCATAACAATGTCGTGTGAAACACAATGAGCTGCAACACTATGACGGCTAATACGCCCAAGTACAACCCTCTTATACTGGCGCGTACTCCCATGGATCAACGCGGCTATGCTGAAAGCAGCGGGTGCACTTTGCAGGTGAAACAACAAATGCGGGTTGACACATGAAAGGAGCCGAGTATGCTTCTGAGGCCAGCGCTGAAGAACAGTTTGGCAGTTAAGCCATCCCTGTGACGTCAGTGGAATAATGTGGTATCATTGCGGAAAAGATGAACGGGAGCGAGCACATCAAGATTGAGTCTTCTCCATGATAGCCAATGACGTACGGATGTGTTAGAAACGGCCTCGATCGGGATGGGACCGTAGATATGAACGTTGCAGAGCCCACGGTGCGCTGCGTAATTAGTACGGAGTCAAGAGAATAGCAGCAGAACTGACTCTGGAGCGTCCACTGTGCAATGCCACACCAACACACAAAAGCTCAGAACTTCCACAACAAACCGATAGAGCTTAAACAGAAGACAATCCTCTTATAGAGGGATACATGGCAATACTAGAGCCCAAAGGACCGACGACTTCAAGCGCTGAAGAAGATGGGATGACAAGGGCGTTGCCCCGTAGTCAGACTACATAATTGAGGGCCAAACATCTTGTTATTAATCAAAATCAGTAAACCAGATAGCTAGCAGCTCTAATAACAAGTGTTGCGGGATATGGGCATTTGAAAGCAGAGAGAAGGATGAAAGAAGCAGTTCATGGGAGCTGTCGATGCGGCGACAACAAAAGGAGGTTAGCCTGGATTAAAGTGCGTCCGGCTCCGGATATCAACTTCATCCCTTGAACAATTCCACCTTGAGGATTTTACTAATTCAACAAGTGAACCTTTAGGACCCCTTTTTGGCCATTTAATGCCCTGTACAGACAACAGCTGATTGAACAACTTTTAATTTCATTTCCTTTCAGTCCTTCACAATGGTAGCCTCGTATATATGATCCCTATCCTGCTACTAGGTACCAAAGACGATTATTGCGAAGCTGCAAACTCTCCAACTTTGCCGCTATTCTAGCAGACATGGTAAAAGGGATTAGATCCGCTGGTCCAAAGCACGAGGAGTTTACGAAATGGACAAAATCCCAAAACATTAAGATAAATGGCGTTGCCGCAGCTAGATTTCCCGGCAAGGGTGTGGGGATCGTAGCGCTCAGGGATATCAATGTATGTGGTGATGCATCTATGCTTATTGATGCTCAATTTACGTCACTGTTTGCTAATCTATGTCGCTAGGCCGGAGAAGTTGTCGTTTCAGTTCCTAGAAGCTCTATGCTAAGTATAGAGAAAATCCCCAAGGAGTTTCAGGAGAAGTTCCCGAAAGACATTGCCGTACTGGCATTGTTCGCTGCATACCTCTGCTGTGGTGGAGAGTTCAAGCAGACCTACCCTCTCTGGCGAGCAGTATGGCCAACGCATGAAGACTTTGAGGAATATCTGCCCATCCTCTGGTTAGAACAGCTTAGGGCCCTGCTACCACCCGCAGCCTCTGGTAAATGGAGTACCTTAACCAAGCGGCAGCCTGGTTCTCCTGAATACGACTCAGATCCTCAGAACATCTTACCAAAGCAACAAGAGAAGCTCGAAAAGGGATTCCACGCAGTGAAGCAGGTATTTCCAGAGGTATCTTTCGAAGAATATTCGTACTATTGGCTTGCGTCAAATACTCGATGTTTCTATTATGTTCCTGCGGGCGCGAAACCGCCTAAAGACCGCAATGATGCGATGGCTCTTTGCCCTTTTGCGGATTATTTTAATCATACTGATGAAGGCGTGAGTGTGTTTTGCATTCTGGGAGTTCTTTTTATTATGGTTTGCCTGCGGCTCAGTATATTGATGCTATGAACAGTGCAAAGTACTTTACGATGACTATGAATATAGCTTCCAAGCTGATAGATCATATGGTACCTATACTCCTCTCTAAACGGCCCGGTCTTGGTTGAGCTGGCGCTTTTGCTAACCGTGTCTATAGATAAAGGAGAGGAACTTTTCGTATCATATGGAAATCATACGAATGACGTATTACTGACGGAATGTTGTTAACCCCCCCTCCCCCTTTCCTCTTTTTCCAACCCCACTATAGGCCCACGACATTCCAGAATTCTCACTGTTTTCACAGATGGCTTTGTTCCCGAACAAAATAAATGGGATGCTATATTCCTCGACGATGTTATTCTGAAGGATCTTAGCGGCGAGAATCTCCAAGATCTTGAGTGGGAGCGGTACCTTGGGTAAGTCATGTCCATATTTCTGCATCGCCAAAAGGTTTTGGAGTGTTGTCACAATCCACTTCTCATCCCTAGGTTGTTCCCTCTTTGCTATCCGTATCATACAAATACAATCTCACTCACCCTTCACTCTAGAAACTACCAAATCACAGATTCCGGCCCATGTTTCCGCACTGAGATGGCCGCATGCATAAAATACATGCCTGCAGAAGACTGGGCCAGATACGCAGCAGGAGACCAGCCGCAAAGCTTCAGTCAAAAGAAAACGAACGCTATCATTAGCGGTTGGATACGCGAATATGTGAAAGAGGCTAACCACGCAATACTCGAGTTAACTAAGATTTTGGAGGAAGGTGGTGGAAGTTCTGTGGATTCGCGTGCACAGACGATATTGAGGCGCTGGAGGCAGATACTTGCACTCTGTAACACGGTCTTAGAGTCACTAAATTGAAGATATTTTTTTAAAAACGTATATGTAGTATTCAAGCGGGTGTTTCCCATACCACCACATGGCATTAAACGATAGCCAAAAAGAGAAATGTCCAGAAAGAAAGATGATCCTCCATAGCTAAATGCAAATATAATGTACACGTATTGCTCTATAATGATGATATTCATACACAGAAGTGTCCTCGTACTCCAAAAAAAGCGGAAAAAGTAAATCAAACAATATGTTCCAAATGATGATCCTTTTCCCTCCAAGATATTTCTTATTTGCCAAGTTTTGAACCAAGAGTGTGTTGGTACGGAGTAGACCGGCCCCCTATTGCGGTTACCGCATCATTATCGGAGCATACTCCTCGTCTCTGTTCTCATAAATATTTCCCTTTCCATGAACCAGCTGCAGAACCATATAGTTGAGCGCGCAGTGGATGCCTAGCTCCTCGCCTCTGCGAACGAAATATCCATTCGTATATCCGATACCCGTGTTTCCGCCTCTCCTGGAATATCTTAACATCTTGGGTTCACTCTGTGGATCTTCCGTCAATGACGTAACAGCAAGCCTGCGAAGCCGTTCTGGAGAGAACCGCGCCCGCAAACCGGGAACACCCTGTAACTCTGGCAGGGCGCATATCACGGTCGAGATCTCGATGAGCAAAAGACGCTGGACACGCGAGATATAGAAGTTGTACAGCAGTTCGCCATTGGCGCAGTCTACCAGGGTCGCCAGCGTGTGATTCACGGCGCTTATCGCGAGTTTTTCGAGCTGGTATTGGAGGATTTGGGTTTTTGTGGTGGTAGTGGCGGTGAGGTCTGGGCAGGAGGTCAGGACGCGCAAGAGGTAGACGGAAGACTCGGCCAAAGCATGCCCGGGCTTGGTGTCTGGTTGTAGTATAGATCGTTCCTCCTGCTGATCTGGCTTCTCCGATGCTGTGACCAGCTCATTGGAGGATAAGATAGAGAGAGTCATCGTGCCGACCCGCTTGTGCACGATTTCAAAAGGCTTTATCCGATAGAGGAAATGGGAGAAATTGCTAACGACGTAATTAGGTCGACTTCGCGGATCTGGGAAAACTTTTTTGTTCACTTCTTCCTCCAGGAACAGGCCGCCTTGGACGAATAATACGGTCGACAAGGCAGACAGGCGGTCCCGAACTGACTTCAGGGCAAGCACGGCTTGTTCAGGCGTGGAGGCGACAATGAGGTGTTCGATTTGTGAATCGTCTACTTTCGGTGACCCTATGATATTCTTCTTTTTCCATATTAGTCTATCGTTTGGGTCACTTTCCTCCCCCGCGAACCCCTCTGGGCTTGCCAGAGGGGGTGGTGAGTACCACACCCCTTCCCTCAGCAATGTTGTCTCAAAGGACCCCACGCTCCGTGGCACACCGCTCTCATGGACTGTGATTTGACTATCATTTGCTTTGAACTGCTCGTATAGCTTTTGTGTATGAAGCATCAACGTCACTGGTGGTGGTGAGGGGAGAGAAGCCAACGACGAGGCTATGAAGTTGGCTACATTGCCTTGTCCCAAGATATGTATCCTCTTTGAGAAAGAGTTTTCAAAGGATGTTATTTGTTCATTTTTGCTTTCTCCAACGTCGTCTGTCGTCTCCTGAGTTTGCCCGCTCGGTGTACTGAATAATCGTAGCGATCTCAGCCTCTGCGTGCGAACGATGGGGACACATCTGGAGAGCGACGGACGGAGAATAAGCAGCCGGCGCATGGCTATGGACACCCAGCGCTCAGGAACGGGTCCCTCGCCCCTCAAGCTTCGGGAGGACACCTGCTTTGCTCAGTAAGAAAGCCCTCTTTCTGTCCTTCGAATGATTGGATTCGGCAGAGCGGGACACCAGTTTCGTGGAAGGGTAGGCTTCGCGATGGTGTATAAAGGTCCTGCGCTGTAGTAAGGGATATACTACCGTAAGCTAGCGCCTTCCTATGCGTCGAAAGCTCGTTGTCAAGGGAAGGAATGTCTGTTATTTGTAGGCAGCGCATTGTTAGTCTTTTGTAAGGGATAGAGCGAAAGATGGGTTTTGCGGAGCTTGCGCTCACCAAACTGTAGCTGTCCGAATGATATATAATCAACGGAAGGGCGTATATATGAGACTAGCCTTCCGTAGCAGTTCTAAAATAGGACTCTCACGTAGGAATAAGGTTATAGAATTAAGTTGGTGGAGGAGCAGTCGAGCAACGGAAAGCGGGTATTTTCTTTTTGTTTTTTGAGAGCTCCGAGATCCAGCACGCAAACTTTGGGATGCCACAACAGGTTGCGCAACGGCGTCACGCGTACAACGGTGGATATATACAATCAAGGAACACTGTTATGAATTGGATTTCAAACGTATTTGTCCACTATTTCCTTATCGCTAGTCGAAATGCCGGCTCAATTTGAGCATTTCTCTATATTCTTTGCGGCGCGATGAAGACCTCCGAAGTCACATGACACCAGCAGGTCCAATTGCTGACGTAAGTAATCCTAAAAATCATCGCAGTTTTGTTTTGCGGAAAGAACTGAGAGCTAGCAATGCAAGCTACAAGCAACGGCAGTGAGCTTCAAACAACAACTGATCAACGATGGAGACTCCGGACATCACACCGTTGGTGGACCAGCTGGAAGATGATATTGATGACCTAGAAGATGTTCTGGAGCCGCTGTTGAGTCAGGCTCTCTCTGCGACTACGCAGAAGATGCCCGTTCTCGACAAGGCGAAACTGCATGTTCTTGTAACATACACACTCGAGTCGATGATTTTTTGTATGGCGTCCCCTCCGGTTTTGTTTTCTCAATGTGCTATTTATTTTACTCATATTGGTTGCTAATTCGGTTATTCTTTTTATAGCTTATTTGCGCCTGCACGGCGTGAATGCTAAAGAGCATCCAGTGTTCAAAGAATTAACCCGAGTTAAGCAGTATATGGAGAAAATCAAGGCTTTAGAGACAGGTCCTGAGAAGCGTACCATGACTCTTGATAAGCAGGCTGCCGGAAGGTTTATAAAACATGGACTGGTATGATCGTTGTTGCATCCTTTATTTCTTACTTGAATGACTGTGACTCCTTGCTGAGACCTGACAATAAATAGGCCGGCAATGATAAGTATGACCTTGAACGCGCAGAGAGGGAAGCGAAGGAGAAAGCAATGGCAATGCTCAAGGCCGCAAGATTGGCGCGTCAGCAGCAACCTTCAGTTCCCCAGAAATGCCCTGCCGAAGATGAAACTCCAGATGCCGCGATGGAGGATGGTGATGAAGACGAGGCAGACAGCGAGAGTGAAGCTGAAGGAGCAGGCAACGACACACCAGTAATGGTAGCCCCTAGCCCGGCATCGGCCAAAAAACAGCAGAACGGAGTGCTGAAGAAATCCAAGGAGGAGAAACGGGAACGCCGGCGCTTGAAACAACAAGCGAAGAGGCAGAGAAAGGCGGCTGAAAAGAAATCGCAGGACAATAACAGTTGATCTGCTCCCTCGACTTTGACCTGCACCGAATCTGTGGCGGATGAGCTGCGTTACGTGACCATAGGAATTATACAAGAACCAGGGATAGGGACCGGAATGCCAACCTCGATGCCAGGTTGCTTGGGGAGGGGTCACATCTGAACTGTGAGGAGTATCTGGCATCACTGCTCTGCCCAATTACCTTGACGGTTTGAGCTTTTAGCGACTATATAGCCCTGCTGGTCAGCCTCCCCCGGACTCTGACCCACTGAGCAGATCAGTTGTCTGTGATTTGGATCGCTGCCTTCACAGCACTCCTTCCCAAGACTCCGATCGATCCTATGGTTTCACCACACGAGTTATCTTGGAGTGGGAGTGCTGTTGGGCTTGGGGAGGATGGGGAACGGGGTGGTTGACATGTAGATACAGCAAGCCCTGCATAGCTAAATGAGCGCATATCATTATTATCCATGAACATCTCGTCAATAACGTCATATCCTCTTCTCCCACGTAAAATCAGGCAGAAATACGAACAGGATCGAGTCATTCATTATCCTAAACCAATAAATAATGGCCATCGAAGCCTGTAGAAACAGCGCGTAACACCTTTACGATACGCAGAGCCTCGGCCTTATGCAAAATCCGACAGCAAGAACAAACCAGCCAATCATAGCGTAGATATTTCGCACCAGCGGCAGCCGTTTATATTTTCCCCCGATCCCGAAAAATACCAAGCGCATCCAAAATTACCGAGCGTATTCATGACCACCTCTCTCTTACGACTTCTCCTCTTCTTCCAATCTTCTAACACATACATCAAGCGCAACCCTCTCATCCACACTCTCAACGCCATCAAACCCCCTTAACGAACCACACGACCCTAACACCCCATCCACTAAACACCTCACACCCACACACACATATATCAAAAATGGCCCGTCAACGCCGTGGAGCCGCCCCAGCGCGCAGCGCTCCCTCCCGACCAACCGCTGCTCCTCCCGCCAGACCAGCCGGAACACCCATGACCCAGCAACGGCCCGCTTCCACCTCTGCTGCTCCTCCCCCCGCGGCTGCCCAACAAGCTCCTGCTCAGAGCCAGGGCTCGGGATTGTTTGGCCAGATGGCTTCTACTGCTGCGTAAGTTTTCCTTTTTCGGAGGGTTTTTTTCCCCCATATATTATAGTATATGCTCGAATTATATGCAACTTAGCCCACCGGCTATTCCTGTCAAAACTATAAACTAACCCATCCCTCTCCCTTTCACAGTGGTGTCGCCGTAGGATCCGCAGTCGGCCACACCCTCGGCGGCTGGTTCTCAGGCGGCAGCTCCTCCAGTGAAACCGCTGCTGCTCCTCCCGCAGATACCATGGACTCCGGCCTCTACCAGAGCAACGGCTATTCTTCCACAGCCGCAGAGAGCAACCCAGCGTGCGAAACCGATGTGCGCGCCTTCCGCAAGTGTATGGATGATAATCAGGGAAATATGTCGATTTGTGGATGGTATTTGGATCAATTGGTACGTTTTTTTCCCCTTCTTCTTACGGCGGAAAAGGTGGTTTTGATGTTGGAAGGAATATGGATTTTTCTTCTTTTTGCTAACGGGAGACTTGCCTTGGAATTTTATAGAAAGCTTGCCAGCAAGCTGCTAAGCCATACTAAGCGCTTCCCCCGTCTCCCCACGAATCTGTTATATAGACCTTTTCTCCCCCATGACGAACGACGAGAAGGTTGCATGGGGGATATAGGAAAGGAAAATGATGGAATAGAAACGAAAGCATTAGCGTGAACTTGGTTTTGCTTTGTTTTCTCTTTCTTCATTTATTATGAAAGAAACAAACTCGTCACTCTGAACCTTGTATTATAATGTACACACATGAAGTTAGTGGATAACGCTCGCATTGGGCGGTTTCCATATCTATGACAAACTCCCATAATTTTAGAGACTTGCATTTTCTCACTCCAAAAAAACCCCCGTGGTGCTTCCCAGAGTATAAAGAATACAGACAAATATATGAGCAAGAGAGAGTGGAATAAGGGTTAGCGTAAGAGGGAAGGTCTGCAATGCGTTCTCCAATATATCCCATAAAACAAAGCGTTCCGGAAATCTCATGATAAGAATAAAGGGAAGTATAGGGATAGAAAATCCAAAAAGCGTAGAAAAGAAAGCACCGTAAGCCTCCACCTTCCTCAAGGCTGCTACCATCTTTCTCGGTATTATTTATCGCTATCTTGATCTTTTCGCGGTTCAAAGTTAAGCTGTAACACAAAAGTAGGATAAACGTTAGCTTCTCAGATCCAGACATCCAAAACGCAGATAATCAAAAAAAGGCAAAACGATATAGGAGCAGCATATATATATACCTGATTCCCATTATAAAACTGCGCGTCTCTCTCATCATCCGCCCCATCGAACAATGTTCGTATATTGGGTCTCGCATTCCTATTTCTCGACGCCCGTGGCGCCGAGCTCCTCGGTGCAGGCTCCGGTTCTGTATCCCCTGTCGCCGGTGTAGAACTGTCATTCCCACCCGCCGCAGCGCCCTGGCCAAGACCAAGGAACGATCCCACAGCGCCAGCAACAGCCCCAACCGTGCCCGTAACAAGGTTATACCCATAGTACAGCCCACGCACAGGAAGCGAAGACCCAGAACTCGCATATGCCTCAGTGTACGTGCGCACGGGGACCATGACAAGGCTTGCCGTGGGGCCTAAATCTAGTTCCTCGAGCGTTTGATCTTCTTCGGCTACGGATATCGTCCGGTGTGGTAGCGGGGATATGATGTGCTTGAGATTATACGGTGAGTCGCCGTCAGAGCGCTGGCTGTCAAGCCACGGGCGAACATCGTGGCGGATGGTTTTTGAGGGCGCGAATGTGGAGCGGACGGAAGTACCGTCGAAGAGACGGACTTGAAGACGGTATTGCTGTGTAGGTGAGGGCTTTGGGTGTGTTTGTTCGGCAGGGGATGAGGTATTATTTTGCGATTCTGCGATCTTTCTTGACATTGTCGCTGCTCTTCTGGATTCTTCTCTCTGTTTCCGTGCTTCGTTATCCTGGCGTATCTGATGAAGCACCCGTTCCCGCTCCTCTTTCTGTTTCTGTTCCCGTTTCCGCTGTTGGGCCTGCCAACTTATTCGGTGGGCGGTTGCGTCCGTTTCTTCCTCCGGCTCGGGTGTGTCGTTGGTCGCTGGCCTCTTGCCAGCGCGAATACTCTCCCTTCTTGCCTGATCCGTACTCGATGCAGAATTATTTTCCGGAACCTCTGAAGAAGTCGATGTCGTTGGCGTGGGTACCGATACGGCGGGCGATGGAGTAGCAGCTCCCCCCTCATCCATTTCCTCCTGCCGCGGCACTTGTGCACCTGTCGACTCCTCCTCCTCCAAAGCTGCTTTCAATTGCTGCTTGAAGTCCTCCTCTGAAATGCCGGGTACAAGATGTGCTTTGACGACGCCGTTCCTTTTAATCAGGCAGTGTCAGACGCCGGCCGCTCTTTGACACTTTCGACGCTCCCTCCTCGTTGAAAGTGACGGGGAAACTGGAACTCACTTTATAACCACCAATGTCGGGACTTTATCTATCGGACAGAACGGCGCCAAAAAGCTCGCTTCTTGTGACCCAGCGTCCAGCCTCAATGGAACAGCTTTGGACGTTACGAGTTGTGAAATCTGGCCCGACCCCAAAAGACGCTTCCCACTTAGATTTGCAAACTCAAAGAGACCAGATCATATCGTAAGAATTAAAAAAAAGGAACATACGGCTTGATCTGCGAGATACTCATTTTCCCAAGCTGAGCTTTCTTCGCCGTCATCTGTTTGGCAGTTAGATATAAGTGCAATCGATCAGAGTTACTCTGTATGGCCTGGGAAGGTACATCTAGGCTGCGACATACCTCGAATAAAACATATCACACTCTTCGCATTTCGAACAGCAAGGGCTATTCCGGCCTGCAGGTCTCCGTCGTAGAACATGGCTTTCTAGTGGGAATTGTTGAATATGAAATTGAGGGAAGGTTAAGAATAGTATCAATCAATGTTGCATGTTGCGGAGAGAGTATGTTGCGGAGGCGATGATGCAAGCTACGAGTCGAACTCCAGCCAGAAATACGCACGGGCCATCCTCGGTCATCCTCAGTCTCCGGAACTTCAAAGACATCAAAAAGACATCCAGCTCAATCAACGAAAGGGAAGCTCTGGGCGGCGTAGAGATCTGTCAACTGACTTTTCTGAATAAGATCAACCTTCCTTACGATAACCACTCACTTTCCATGATAGAATACAAACCCGCACCGCACCCATGAGATCCTCCCTCTCCCCTCTGCAAAGATTTGCAGCAACCCTCTCCACGACCTCATCCCTCACTTCGCGACGGCTGGTTCCGCGAACATCATCATCTTCGCCCCTCAATGCAGATTCCATATGTCTACGATGTAGGAGACAACAGCAGCACCAGCAGCAAGTCCGCTTCCAACACGCGCCCGCAGACGATCCGAAGTGGATATCTGTGGTAGACAATCCGGCCATTCTGGTGCGGACAGGTCGGAAGCATGGGCCGGGTTTGATCATACTTGGTATGTGTGTGGGAACATCTATTCTTACGCAGCTCAATTGCATTCAACACTATATACAGCCTTCATAATACTAAAATACTAATTTTGTTTCTGTTTTTTCTTTTTCCTATATAGCCCTCATCCCCATCACCGCCTTCGCACTGGGAACGTGGCAAGTCCAGCGTCTAGACTGGAAGGCCAAACTCCTCGCCAAGTTCGAAGACCGACTCGTCAAACCCCCGCTCCCGCTCCCGCCCGTCATCGACCCAAGCGCCGTGCCCGAGTTCGACTACAGACGCGTATACGCCACTGGCCGGTTTCGACATGACCAGGAGATGTTGATCGGACCGCGCATACATGATGAGCACGAAGGATTCTCGGTTATCACACCGCTTGAGCGCGATGATGGGGCTAGCACGATCCTTGTAAGTCGTGGCTGGATTGCAAAGGACCTCAAGGACCAAAAGGATAGAAAGGAAGGGTTGCCTCAGGGCGAGGTCACGGTGGAGGGCTTGTTGCGCGAGCCGTACAAGAAGAATATGTTCACGCCCGACAATAAGCCCGAGGAGGACAAATTTTATTTCCCGGATGTAGAGCAGATGGCGCAATTGACCGGTAGCCAACCGATTTTCGTCGAAGAGACCATGGGTAAGAAAGACCATGTCGATGTCCCATGATGCACTGTTGAATCTCCGCTGACAACCAGCTGCAGTTCCGGAAATGCTGGAGATCATGCGAAGGGAGGAAAAGGGGATACCAATTGGACGCTCCCCAAAGGTCCATCTCAGGAATAACCACGCCCAATATATTGCTACATGGTACGTCATGCTATCCCTCTTCGCGGCACTGGCAGCCGTATATTTTTGTCTAGTTGGACTGCTCACACGGATGCATAGGTATGGCTTATCGCTTGCCACGTCAATCATGTTGTGGATGATCATACGCAAGAACCCAAGGGATATGGCCCGAAGGGTCCGTCCGAATAGGAAGTGGTAGTCGTCTGACACCCGATACCCAACCTCCGCTTTTTCCCTACGAGGATAACAGAATCGAATGCCTCGTTTTACCACTGTTTGAAGGTTTTCAGCGCTTGGATAGGCGAATATCCTGCAGTAGCTCCTTAGGGAGGTGCTTTTGCGCAAGGGCAAAAGCACTCATGTTTTTCCCAACTTGACGTTGCCTGTAGCGCTGGTTAGGTCGTGCATTGTCAAAAGGAGTGTGGAGAGTCCCTTACCTTCTCATGAGCGCCATCACATCTGTTTCGTCAATCGTCTTCCGGCCCGCATGTTTCGAATATGTCGAAAGATCTTCACTTGCTTGTTCGAAAAACCAATCCGTAGCCTGCTCGATAGCGGCAAGTGTCTCTTTGCTGATCCTGTTCTTCCCCCCGTTTCCGGCCCTTGCGAATCGGCTAGCCAATTTCTTGACGACACCCGAAGGTAGACGTGGTACGGGTATGCCGTGTCTAGATAATTTCTGCTGTTTGGCGGTCTTCTCGACAGGGGCTGGTGCTGGACTGCTTGAGACGCGTGCGGGCTGGGGGATATCACCTTCCATGGCAATCTCGAAGCCTGTACCACCTTCAACACCGTCGGACGAAGGAGAAGGGGCATCAACTGTGGGTATTGCGTCAAGCATGAAATCCTCTTCATCGTTGTGAACCGCATGTTCTGCAGCTATCGTTCCAGTCACATCTGGGGTGGGGAAAGAGAAATCGAGATTGAAGCGGCGCAGATCCTCCGTCTCACCACTTTTTTTTCGTTTTGTAACATTAGCCTTTTGATTTAAAACCACAATGTATTCATAGATTATGAAATTTTGGACATACCCCGCGTCAAACACAGGCTGCTCGGTCATATCAAGCGGCTCATTATCGTAATCATCCTCCTCCTGTGGCATAGTAGTAAAGTCCTCCTCCTCATACGAGCCTTCAATTCGACTCAAGTCGCCGAACCGATCACTATACCTTGCACTCGCAAGGCTCAGTCTCGATAACGTTGCCTGGTCCTGTGCGCTGCGCTCTCTGCGCGGCAACTCAATAGACCGCTGCGTCAAATCCTCTTCGTCAAACGGCATCAACGACAATATCGGCGGCTGTAACTCAGGACTACCTTCGTCATCATCGCCTGCCATCTCAGCCGCGGAAAGTGAAAGCCTGGGTCGTGGGGGCATCGGCTCATTGTCCAGGTCGTCGAATTCATCGCGTGGTGGCGTTGGTTGTTCTTCTGCTGGCGACGAGATGATTGGTTTGGAGGTAGGTGCTAGAACTGTATTCCGCAAATAACCAGTGCTTCTTAGCAAACGATTATACACTCGTTATTTCCACCATTTCTTCCGTCTTCTTACAAAACATCGCCTGAACCGAATTTGGGAGGGGGGCTACCTTTCGCCAAATTCCTCAAAATATCCATCGGCGTTTCCCGCTGCACACGCCCGCTTTTCCTCCTATCTCGTCCCGGTGTCGCTGCCGCCGCACGTCTCTGAAGCGCACGGAGTGCATGAGGGGTGGCTGGAGCGGCATTGGCTCCGGGTCCGCGGGGCGTGCGTCGCGCAGAGGCTCGAGCCGCTGAACGGGGAAGGGTGATGGTGGTTTGTCCCGGAGTTGTGGGATTCGTTGGTGCGCGGGGCGTCTGATGGAGAGAAGGGTATTTCAGTCAATGTGTCATAGAGCAGTTTAACTGCGGGCCTGCAGAGAAATCACTTACTCCAGAGTTGGGTCCAATTGACGACCTCCGAGGCGTACGCCGGCTGGTTTCGCGAGCTGGAGTAGCCATGATGGATTAAACGAGAATGAGCTATCAATGCCTCGTATGCAGCGGTTTAATGTGATTAAACCTTCGAAATCATCGGCCAGGGGACGGTGTGTGGGGAGGGAGGATGTTTAACACATGCGGGTTCGATGCGACCAAGTTCGACGCGCCTGTCTGTCTTTCGTCTTTGTTTGGCGTTTGACAGTTGCTGTTATCGCGTGGTCTGTGCAGGAAACGGCGCTAAGATAAGAGCTTCAGACATGACTAAGCATCCAACTCCGCAGAAAAATTTCTAGGTGTAACTACAAAAACCACACAGAAGAGCAATATCTAGATTATTATTGCACAGCTCTATTCAACACAGTCCCATTGCGAATATTGTGCATTGCAGCACAGCAGACTTCATCATGGCCACCGTCATTACCCACCCACCTCCCCAACCCGCCAAATCCTCGAAGAAACGCACAAGGGAAGAAGCGCAAGACACCCTCGACGAAGGCACACCAGCCGTTACTTCTTCTACCACTCCTACAAATACAACAACCAAGTCCGACGAACCCAGTAAAAAGAAGAAGCGCAAGCGCACCAAGCAGATTTCCGAAGACGCCAAAGATTCCGGGAAAAAAGCTGGAATTGACGAGTCGATTGGAAAGATGGACGGCCGGTTGTTGGCAGATTTCTTTGCGCAGCAGGCTCAAAGCCAGAATTCTGAATTGACGACTATGGAGTTGGATGATATATACGTTCCAGGTATGGGATTGGGTAGCTTTTGCTTCAACATAAGCTAGATTATGGGTCTTCTGAAGCTTGTGGCTGGCAAAAAAAAAAAAAAGGCTAACTTAAAAAACAGAGCAAGCGTTCCTCGATACATCATCCTGGCAATCATCGCGAAATCTCGAAAACCTACCCTCGTTCCTAAAAGCACATGTCCCAAAGAAAGGCGCCTCATTGTCCATAGCTCCAGAGGAAACAGGAAGCCCACATACCCTCGTGATCACCCTCGCGGGACTCCGAGCAGCAGATATTACGAGATCTCTCCGCCCATTCCAAAACAAGGACTGCGCTGTCGCAAAGCTTTTTGCTAAACATATTAAGCTCAAGGAGGCGAAGGAGTTTGTGCAAAGGACAAGGTCAGTAACCTTTTCAAGACCCTATACACCCTTCAGTACCACATTGAATTGTGTGTTTTAACTGACGCAATTTTTGTAGGATTGGAATTGGTGTCGGCACACCTGCGCGCGTGAACGATCTAGTCGACTCAGGTAACGCTCTATAACCCCTTCCCCCCATCCTTTGCCTTCTTCCCCCCCAGCGCCACGTTTCTAATGAAGAACCGCTTATTATTAGATGCATTAAACCTCGGCTCCCTAAAACGCATCGTGATCGATGGCTCCTACATCGATCAAAAGAAGCGCGGCATTTTCGACATGAGGGAAATTCACTTCCCGCTTCTAAGATTTCTTAATCGCGTGGATTTAAGGGAGCGCTATGCCCCTGGAGATGATAGCAGGGTGCAGATTCTGGTATTTTGAAATGGAAGAGTTGAGGGGGGGAAAAATTTAATGATTTTATGAAAGATAAAAGATAAAAGGCCCTGGCGCAGATGCGGTTTGTTTAGTCGGTTTGCAATTGCGTGAATCGGTCGCCCCTGCTCTTGATGCTATAAAGCCCCAACCTAGCTTTTAGTATGACAGTTCCTGAAAGCGAGTTGCAGCCAGTAAGCAATGATGCTGCGACGTCCCTGCCCGAATCGGCTGATCAGCCCCAACCAGGCTTTCAGGAACATGAAGGACGGATGAACTACAGCTTAAGGACCGCGTCTTAAAAAAATCTGAATACGGCGCACTCACAAGGTACACTGAGGAAATGCAACGATGCCAACAAATCTATATCCAGGCCTTGCTGCCCTTGACCAAGTCTGGTCAATGTCGTTTTTGTCCCTTTGAATAGTTGAGCTTTCTCGACTGTGTAACATTTGCTGCTTGTTATTGCTCTGCGCATAGTTACTAGATACTTACCTTATTCCTAATAAGTTATAGACATTCTCAATCTATCTATATCGATTTCCTCGTAGTATAACACCATTGTCACTTCTACTCCTATCAACGTATGTACTGTGCCATACTCTACACCTTCGTCCCCACAAAACCTTGGAAGTATCGGAAGCTATGATTCGTCCAAAAAGCTTAAGCTTAAAAAAAGCCTCCATCCACACTTTGCTCACCGCGTTTACCACCGAAAAGAAAAAAAACAAAAAGCGGCAGAATAATTCGAATTCTGCCAGAAAAAACCAGCAAATCTTCTCCGCAAGTAACAAACGCACCCCATCGAGAGAGATTTTTTACCACGCAACTTTTCGATACTCAACCCCCGAAAAGAAAGGAAGGAGACAGGGAAAGGAAAAGGAAAGGAGGAAAGAAAAACAGAGCGAAAAACAAAATGGCCGATAAAAGGAAACGCGACGAGATCGTTGGGGCGGAGGAAGTGACGAAAAAAGCGAAGCGCGAGAAGAAATCGAAGAAGGGGAGGAAGGAAAAGAATAAGGATGTGGTTGTGAAGGAAGAAGAGAAGGATTTCATATCGCTTGCTGCTGAGGGTGGGGATGTAGAGAGGAAGAAGGAGAAGAAGGAGAAGAAGGAAAAGAAGGAGAGGATGGAGAGGAAGGAGATGAAACTAAAGAAGGAGATGAAGGAGGAGGAGACTGAAGATGTGAAAATGCCCGATGTGACTGAGAAAAAGACCAAGAAGGACAAGAAGACGATAAAGAAGGAGAAGGTGGAGGAGGAGGAGCAAAAAGTCAAGGTAGAAGAAACCACGAAGGAAGAAAAGAAAGCGAAAAAGGATAAGAAGAAGAAGGACAAGAAGATGGTGAATGGGGATGTAACGTCTGAAGATCAGCAGCAGCTCGCAGCTGCGCTCGCCAACACCGCGGCGGACCAGGAAATGACCGATGCGCAGAAACTGGCCTATGTGCAGGAATTGGCCGATGAAGATCTCGAAGCTACAGAAAATGGCCAGCAGAAGAATTCACGATTTATCGCCTTCATCGGTACATACCATCCCCCCCTCTCTTCACCCACCCACTGCCCCCTTCTCGACCTACCTACTAACCTTACCCCCCGCCCCTCTGTTAATAGGAAACCTCCCTTTCTCCGCCGACGTAGAATCCGTAACAACGCACTTCTCCAAAATCTCCCCACTCTCAGTCCGCGTGCCCACAGAACGCGGTAAGAAAAAGGGTCGAGGTTTCGCATTCCTAGAATTCAACGCCTACGATCGTATGAAGACGTGTTTGAAATTATACCACCATTCGAGCTTTGATGATGGGAAATCGCCAGCTAGGATCATAAATGTTGAGTTGACGTGAGTTACCCCCTTCCCCTACTTCTCTCTATCTGTTATATCAAAGCGGCAATTGAGGTGAAGATGTTTCGTTAACTTTTGAATGATATAATATAATATAGTGCTGGAGGCGGCGGGGCTAAATCTGAAACCCGCAAAGCTCGCATCGTGGGGAAGAATAAGAAACTCACCGACCAGCGTGCGCGCGCAGCGAAACAAGCCACTCTTGAGAAGAAGAAGACGCAGCAGCAGAAAGCTGAGGGCGTTAAGGAGGAAGTTGTCGAGGATACAAGTGCGCAGGTTGAGGTTGAGGTTGAGGTTGACTTTGCGGAGGTGCATCCGAGTAGGAGGGCGAGGGTTCCGGGTGCTTATTAGAGATGCGGGGGTCGCGGAGGATGTGGGCAAGGGAGGAGAGAGAGAGGAAGGGGTGTGGCGGGGATGTTAATGTGCTTTTTTGCTGGTGTCATTGTTTTCTTTCTTTGGATATCTGGGATTATAAACGGTTCCCGCCCCCCCCCCCCCCAACACTACTTTTATGGGTTTGTGATGGGTTTATTTGATAAAAAAAAATCTTTTGCCTTTTTTCTCCTTCTCTTGGTATGGGTTTGATTTTACATGTAGTTATACCCTCTCGACGAAGAAGATATATGCCATAGATGGGGTAGGGTAATATAGAAAGTAACTATCAATATTCCCCACCTCTCCCTCCCCCTTTTTCTCTATTAGAAAAGCGCTACCTTGCTCCAATAACTTGTCACTTGCCTCCATCTAAACCATATCTACTCCACAAGTGAGGTGTTGACTTGCATCTACCCAGCTCCTCGTGTATCAGAAATTCGCACTCTAGTCCCATTCTAAGCGTTTTCGTTTATCTGGGTTAACTGACAGGCTTTGAAATGTAACTCTGTCTCCTTTTTTTTAATGTTTCTGGTTGTTGTCTTGTTCTGGTCGAGCTTTTTGGTTCTTATTCGTTATTAGGAGTAGATGATGGCGAGAATGTAGGCCTCGAATGAAGTGGGAGAAAGAAGATGCGGGAAAAGCGTAGAAGTGAAAAAGGGGTGTGATGGTCGGGGGCACATCAAGAGCTACCTAGGTATGTATGGTCCTTTTTCATCATACGCAAAAAAGACTACTTATCTCGCCGAAATGGAAAAGCCACAAGAAGAGGAATCTCTCTACGAAAAAAAAAACCTCCTAACGACGCAAATGGATCATCGGATAGCGCAGAGAGCAGAGAAGCAGCAGCAATCGCATAGACACCCAATGCGCAATAGTCAAACGCACCAAACAAATAAAAAACAAACATCTAAACTACATGCCTGAAGGAGTATAAAGAAGTTAGGAATGAATACCAATGAATATCAAGAACCGCTATAATATCTCAAATTGTACTCCGTTATGCCTGATAAAAAATATTGCTTATTTCCCGTTCCCCCACCACCGACGTAGGTATAATCTCGCTATAGCATGGCTTGAGGGGGGCGATTGGAAACAATATTGCGCGGGAAAATAAAAGGGAAGAGAAGATGAAACCAAAAAGAAAAAATTGAATTACAGAGAAACAGCGATAAAAAGAAAGAAAAGTGGGAATAAACTAAATGGGAATACCTAGCAAAATAAAAAAAGTAGACGATCAAAAAAATGCGGAAGGAATAGATGAGCGGATATATGAAGAGGGCGGAAGAAGCCATTGCTGAACCAAAGGAGTAATGGTAGGTTTCGCTGCGGGGAGAATGTTGGAGAGAACTGGCGGGGAGGTGGTAAGATTAGTGTGTAGTGTATGAGATAGATGTGGATTTGGGGAGACGCCAGTGACGACAAGAAAACCATCAGAAAGAACACGCAAGGGCATCGATAGTATGAAAAGAGCCGCGAAAAAAGGTATCAAGGGTCAAAAAGGAAAACGGGAAAATGCTGATCGTGAACCAATTCTGCCGGCGTGTGGCAGTGGAAGAAATAATATTCAGTCGGCGACAAAGAGCCGCTGAAACTGTTGCTTCCACCCGCGCCGCTTTTTGCCGGGTTCAAAAGTGAAACGAGGGCTTGCAAGTCAACTCAATGCAACACATGCAAGGGGAAGAGATATGTGCCGCGTGGCTCTCTTCCGCTGGAAATGAGAATAGATTGATAGGTGTATCTTCAAAGTAATAGTGCTCCATCCCAATGCTAAGTTGCACATACCCATGGTCCGAATGAGAAAAGGAAGAGGGCAAGAGCGACGAAAAACCCAAGCACGCGATTCGAATAAAATTATGTAGGCTCAAAGTACCATTAATGTCGTTCCTTTCGTAGTCCCAACTGATAACTAAGAGGTGTCCAGATGATGTTTGCGGACAGACTTAGAGGATGGCACACTTGCCCTTCTTCGGCTTGGTAACGGGACGCGGGTAGAGTACCGCACTATTCTAAGTCAGTCCACTTGAACATGCAGAATCCATTCAAGGCCAAGTAAAATGTAAGGCTTACCGGATAGCCTCGTCGAAGACGGACTTCAGGTTACGTTGCGTGAGAGCTGAGCACTCCAAATATTTCTGTGCTTTGATCTCCTTTGCAACTACTAGAGCTTGTTCATACGAAACAGGCTCCATTTTCTTCGAGCGAAGAGCGTCTATCGTGCCTCTATCTTCCCGCAAATCGAGCTTGGTACCGACGAGGATGATTGGAACATTAGGAGCGTGGTGCTCAATCTCCGGATACCACTATTCAAAGTATTAATGCTGTTGACGTGTAGCAGGCTGGGGGCAGAGAGTTTCCACTCACCTTCGCCTTGACGTTGTCAAACGATGGTGGGCTGACAATTGAGAAGCAGATAAGGAAAACGTCGGTTTGTGGATATGAGAGAGGTCTCAGACGGTCGTAATCTTCCTGTCCAGCGGTATCCCACAAGCCGAGGCTGATGGGTTTGCCGTCCACCATCACACTGGCAGAGTAATTATCGAAGCTGGGTTTTCGTCAGTTGTATGCACAATATTGGTCTAGCAGGTCGGGTAGCATACACGGTAGGGATATATTCGCCAGGAAAGGCATTTGTGGTGTAGGAGATGAGAAGGCATGTCTACAGTCATATTAGCATCGGAGAGGGTTCAGATTAGAGGTGATTGCTACATACCTTGCCAACCGCACCATCACCAGTAACAACACACTAACACAACGATCAGTATTTCCTCATGGACCACTAGGGGTAGCAAGCAAATGACGAGGAGAGCTGGGTCGAGCACACCTTGAGCGATTGGGTTGCAGGTCCGGACGCCATTGTGTATGTGGGCTTTGGATCTGCTCAGATAACTAACGCAGAGCACACTCTTTATGCGGGAGCTGCTCGACAAGCAGCAATGAACGGTAGAGTAATCGCGAGAGGAAGCACTAAAGTTATATACCCAGATTGAATCAGTGTCTGTACCACAGTGGAAGCTTTATGGGAGCTTCGACGTACAGATCAAAAATGACGACTTTTCGGCCTAGAGATGAGAGGCTTTGACTCGACGGGACGGAATGATTAAGGTCTAAGTCTTGAGATAGGAATATGTCGCGTTCGAGTTCAAGCAGTGACTTCGATGCTAGGGTAGAGATTCAGTCGCAGAACGCCTATCAACCGGATCAACCACAAGGTTAGTGCTTATGTTATCGAGCAGCCGTCCGATCTATCTCGGGCAGCAATAGTCCAGCAGCAAAAGAGACCACGAACAGATTTCGTCTTGTCCAAGCTAAGATGAAATACCAGTGCTTTTTCGAGGTCGTTAGCAATGTTGTTCCCAATGCAGCTAGCGGTTTATCGGACCAAGAGGATGCTCGCAGCAAAGCTTTTGATAACAGCAGAAGAAGGGTTTAAGATATGCAGGTGTTCGGTCGGTTGGCACGGGGGACGATTCGTGGACGGATGGAAAGAGTAGCTCGAAAGATGTCCAAGTGAGGTTCAATTGAGACTGATTATATATAGCGAGAGGTTGTGGGATGAGGGGTGGGAGTGTGTAGTGAATGGGCTGAGAAGCAGGTTAGCGGACACAGCGGTCTCAAATGGGTGAGAGCAGCGTTCGGTAGCTCCCTAGCCACAAGAAGGGGGGGGGACCAACAATGCAGGTGTCGCAGCTGTTCAGGAGACGTCCTTGGTTAGAAACAGACAATAAGGATAAACAAGATACTCTAACAAGCGATGGACGACAGCGGGGAAAGCAGACGATGCTCTACCGGGATAGTATAGACAGGAGCTTCCTTGCTGAATGCTGACGATGGTCCAGCAGAGCGAGGAAGAGAGACAGAGAGAGAGAGAGGAGAGGATGGGCCCATTTTGGGGGGGCAGACACTAACAAACTGCAGTTGATCGTTCTCGAAGTCTTGGCGCGCTGGCAGGCATGATTGGCACCACAGGGGATGCTTGGCAGCAGTCTCAGCTTGCCTTTGCACCCACCACTCACGCTGTCTGCCCTGTCTGCTCTGTCTGCTGCGTCCATGGATGGGTGTTTAGGCCAGCGGGAAACCCTTCAACTGCTGTCCGGGAACTCCAATTAGTCGCCCGGGCGCCAAAGCTGCCCTTTTTCTGGGTTATGGGTGAGAGCTCCTGGTATCCGTGGTTGGCTGGAGAGTTAAATTTTGCCCAGCACATCCCAATCTTTTGTCTCTTCCAACCGCCCTTGAGAAAACTGCTGAAATAACTAGATTCTAGGCAACATGTTGTTGGTGCTGAATTGCTCTATTGCTTTGCCCACAGCCTAGCTGTCAATGCTAGAAGGCCTACTTACTACCAAGACTGGATAGATGCGGTTGCATGGCACAGCGTTTCCCGCATAGCTACATCCGTACCCTCCATGATAGCTCATGCTCATCATGGCTAAACACGGACTACGCACATGCCTCATCCGCCGTGGCGATGGTTACGACTTGGCTGCCTTGCATACATTTAAGACGCCATACAAGGGTCGCTTATCTGAACCTGCGTCTGAACATGATATACGCCTAATAACACACACTACTCTATACTTTTTCCAACTCGACTTCCAGATTTGGATCTCCTCATCCCAATCGGGACTTATCTAGACACACCGACTTAAATATTATGCTTGGGAGGAAGCTCCGTTTTTAATGCTCGCACACGGCCCGATTCTTGGAGGAGAGGAAACGCATGGGCCAGATAGAGATGGTTTATAGTATGCTGTGGAACCTGGATCTTTTTTGCTTTGCCCCTCCCCAAGCGCCCTCCCTACTCCATGGGTTTCTAACATCTCAAGCGCCCTGGGTTAAAAAACACCCTAGTGCACACCTCATAAGTCTACGCCGCATATACGCACATACCCTTTTAATATGGAGACACAGCTGACGCTCAAAAAAAAAAAAAAAGGGAAGAGGAAAAAGAAATCGATTCCTTTCTCCCGCAAAATCTCCAAACAGCTCTAGCCGGTGGGATACAGCATTTAGATCCATGTATGACCACATGCATATGCCAAAAAAACGGGATGACCGGATTAAAAGTTGTTCCAAGACAAGGGTTTCCCAAACATGCGAAACGGTTTCAGAATTCTGTCTGAGATAACCATTCACCAAAACCTCATCATGGCACACAGAGCAAGGAAGGTGCAGAAGGAGGGGTAGAGAGAGGGAAACACAAGGCCTAGTATTGAACTATTATTGTTCTTCTTTATGGTTATTCGACAAGTTTCATCCTCGTACTTTGACGCCGGGTCTCAAGCATTCGGCCTTTTCCCTTTGAATGTATTACTTCTATTATTACTTAATGAGGTACGTTTACTACCCTGCCGTTTCCCCCCCTCCATCTAACGAAACATCAATAATAGCTAGGGCGCAGATGATAAAAAGAAATCCACATTCTAATTTCCCCCCGGAAGAAGAGAACTAGAGGAAAAATGGCGGCTCTACAGTGCCGTGCTCTCCCCGCGCCAGCTCATTTGGCGACCGCTCCTCAAATCCCGCAAAGTGGCTGCCGGTCTTGACGACCGGCGGAACCGCCAGTAGTGGACTGACAGTTTCGAAAAACGCCTTGAGGTACTCTGTTTGGCTGTGGAGTTTCAAGGCGGCTTTCGTTCTGTACCTGCAAAGGGGGATCAATCCATGTTCAGCGAGTTACATGGGGAGGGGAGAGGACATACTTCTCGATAACAACCAGCTCGCCCGCCCCCTTGCACTCAATGGCATAATATACCAGCGTATCTGGTTCATTGGCACGTACTTGCTCAGCAAGCTGTTTGAAATGTCCTGCAACCTGCACGACAAATCGAATAAAGCATCACTGTTAGCTCCGCGGACATATCCCCTTCGACATTATAGCACACTCATGCAACGATAGGATACCACAGTGCCAAAAATGGAAACAGCATGGGAAAATGGTGCAATCGTGCGTTTGGATCATAGTCGGGTATGTTGTGTCTGTGCACCCGGTACGGGTAAAAAGAAGCACAGGGCAATACTTGGAAAAAGCAGAATGATCATGACATACCTCTCCAAACCTGTCACGCTGCGCAGTGAGCGTTGCGATAACATGTTCTGGTGTCGGAGGCTTTCGGGGTTTAAATTGCCTATTTCCAAAATAAGTCGGAAGTCTAAGAAATAGTAATAAAATCCAGCATAGCCATTTCATTTATCGGAGTATAAGTGAATGAGAGAGGAGGATTGTCCGTATGCATAGAGAACAGATGTGTAATAATGCCGCCTATAATGAAAGCTTCTCTCCTTCCCCCCTTTTCCCCACTCTCGCCCCGAAAATAAATTTAAAATGAAATAAAAAATAGAATACATACCTCAACGACGGGCCATGATTATGCGTCCCATTCCTAATCTTCATAGTCCAAATATGCACTTTCCTACTATACGACAGCACGACATCAAACGGACACCCCATCCTCCTCGATGGCCGATTCCGCTGCCTCACCACCCCATCTGGTAGCGGCGGGTTATGACCCGAGCAATCGCAGCAGAGATAGTATCGCACTGGCATACCGTCCTTTTTACATGAGCGGTTTATCACGATGTTGTAGCCTTGGGATTTTGCGAAGTCGTCCAGGGTCCGTTTGGCGATGTCGAAGTTTGGGAATGGGGAGAAGTGGGCGGGTGGGGGCAGGAGTTGGAATTGAGGGGGGGATTGGTCATGTTGTTGGGGTTGCTGTTGCTGTTGCTGCTCCTGCTGTTGCGGATGAGGCTGTTGTGGATAGGGTTGTTGCTGTGGTGGTGGATGTTGTTGGTGTTGCGGTGGTGGTGGTGGAAGTGGTTGTTGTTGTGGTGGTGGGGGGGGTGGTAGCTGTGGCCGGAGATCTAGTATCCCTTGCATGACTACTAGACGTTGCGCGTAAATATTTCAATAAATATTCTAATATCAAAGAGAGAAAATAAGGGGTAGATAGATGTTAGGATAGAGGATGTGACGAGGGAACGTGTGAACGAGAGAGGAGGTTAAATGAACACCTCCGCTCAGTGTCCCAATGCGGTTAGGACACACGCTACACCGCTCAGCCAAGGCATGGTATTACGTAGGGACCCTGGTGTAAAGTTACGGTAAGGGTGTTTCGCATACGGAGTAGACAGGAACCGAGATGTGAGGCTACGAGCTTTCTCTATCTTCGTTCAGCATCTGTGCTGCTCGACAAGTTGATTTTACAGAGGCCACAGCACACTTGTTTAGGCCAACTGAAAACCTGCTGCCACCACTCACTCATGGCCACAAAGATCTATCTATCAAAAATGGTACTATGTATCTTTGGTGAATCATGATGTCATAACGGCTCTGTTGGCTCAAGCCTTGAGTCGATGCGCCAGAAGATTAATCCAATTTCTACTCTGAAAATTAAGTGATTCGGGATAATGGGAGGAGTGTATCATAAGATCACTCTCAACACGCTCGATAATTCCGCATTGGTTACCACGATTGCGGTGCAGTTAATAGCAATATTAACCCACATATCCTCACACCAAGCTGACAGTGCCTGGTCTCATCCTGGCTAACATCGGACCCACCATGTCAACGATGCTGATCTGAAGGTAATGGGCGTCAAGCGGTGCTATGTTGTTAGGCGCCTTAAAGCCTATCCCAATCTCAACCTGGACGTCCCTGTTTGCCAGTAAGATTTCCCACAAGCTGAAGATCATTCCCCACCGTGCTCTTAACTTGCTTTTTCCAGCTCAGCAACGAGTGGCAGGTGCGGCCAATAACCAAGAGCCAAGAACAGCCTTGTGTGACGACGGCAGTCGGTGGGAATCAAACCTCACATCAGACCCATCGATCTTGGTCTTGATATTAAACGAGTATTGAAGACCTGAGCTGCTTCTACCAGGCAAACGTTTCATGTTGTTTGGAAGAATTGTTATAAAAACATCCAGCCGAACCCCCCGCCTCTCCTGGCACTATTATCTTCTGCAATGCTGACATCATTCTACCGATATCTACTCGGTGGGCTCGTCCTATCGATTTCCATCCAGGACCGCTTCCCATTTTCCCTCATATTTCACTCCACCAGTGAAGAAGCCCTCCACAGGCGCAACTATTTCTACGTCGGTGGCAGATATGTGAACGTCACGCAGGAAAACGATTTCGAATCCGGGGTTGTCAAGGTAGAGCAGATGTACGTTGAGCAATTGACACCTGGTACTATCCGTCAGAAATATCCATTAGTGCTATGGCCCGGGGCTGGGCAGACTGGAACGGTACGTCGATGGCAATGTACTTTCCATTTCCAAAGTCCGAAAACTAACACTCTATAACTTTTACAATTTTGCAGAACTTCCTCAACACCCCTGGTGGCCGCGGAGGCTGGGCCTCTCACTGGCTCAAGCGCGGCTACACAGTCTACATCATCGACTCGCCCGAGCGAGGGCGCTCTCCCTGGTTAGCTACTGACGGAGGTATCATCGGCTCGCCGCCCCTCCAGCTCATCCAACAATTCTTCACCACAGCCCAGGACTTCAAGCTTTGGCCACAGGCATACTTGCACACGCAGTGGCCTGGCACAGGATACCCCGGCAGTCCTGCATTCGATCAGTTTTACGCCTCACAGGTCCAGCTTCAACTTAACCTAACGCGTTCTGAGGCTATTAGCCGGGCTGGTGGAATCGCGTTGCTGGATAAGATTGGGCCTGCGTTTCTGGTTACGCATTCACAGTCTGGCCCGTATGGCTTTGGTGTAGCTGATGCCCGGCCGGATCTGGTTAAAGGAATTGTCGCGCTTGAACCTGAAGGCAAGAAGACGAAGTCCCTGTGATTGAATAGCTGTTGGCAAAAAAAAGAAAAAAAAAGCACATTGCTTGATTAATATGTAGCTAACACGGGCTATTTTAAGGTCCACCATTCGTGAACGAGTTCTTACCGGCTCCTGGCCCGGCGCGACCCTATGGCATTACCAATCTGCCCCTGACTTACGACCCCCCCGTCGGAAACCCTCACGACATTCCAACAGTAACGCGTCCGCCCCCAAAGGAGAATTTGAGCTCCTGTATTCTCCAGGCGGAACCAGCCAAAAAGCTGGTTAATCTTGTCAAGATCCCCGTGCTCCTTGTTACCGCGGAGGCTAGCTACCACGCCATCTCCGACTACTGCACTGTTGACTACTTGAAGCAAGCGGGTGTAGAGACGAAGTGGTTGAATCTGTCGGACTATGGCATCCATGGCAATGGGCATATGCTGTTCATGGAGAAGAATAATATAGAAATTGTTCAATTGCTAGATAAATGGCTGGAGTCAAAGGCACGGGGATAATGTATAGCCTTGCCATGCATGTACCTTAAGTATTTATCTAGAAGCAAAAAGAATACCGAGTTAATCGCGTTAACGATTGTAAGGGATTGAGGGAATCTCCTGGTCCATTAGTTGTGAATATGAATATTTTTGTCTTCACTCAGAAAGTTACCTGCTTATCCAAAGAGATATCTCACTTCGAGAAGATCAAAACAACAAAAAACGAACGTAAAGAAAACAGAGAGAGAGAATGCGCCCATTATGTGCTATATACCCAACACACCAGCATAGGATAGCTTTGACAGGACGCGCCTTGTTGAACGACGAGAGCGGGGTGCGCTGCGAAACCAAATCGAGGAAGAAAATCGCCGAAACCCATCCACTCGAACTGTCTGGGGAAAAAAAAAAACCCCCCCTGGTGTACCCCTCAGTTCTTGCTTGGACCTTATTTAGTTAAGAATACGTTTGGGTGGCAGATTTTGCCTGGGCCCTCTGTGCGATCCTACGGCTATGTATTTCCAACGCTCAACGGTGTGCCGCTCCGGATACGGCCTTGCTCACTGTATGGACTGGCTTTCCTCAGGTCCTCTCATCCTCTGCCCGATCCGGGTCGTGAGGGGATTTTTATCGTCAAAGGTGATCTCATAAACACGAAGAAACGCTAGTATGGCCCTTATAAAGTGGTCTTTCGCCTTTGAAGCATCAACCGATTTTAGAAGTATTCCGATACGCCTGTGCAAGTGGCCGCACCTTCCTAACAGGCTCCAATCATTGTCTTCTGGCATCGGAAGTCCAAAATTGCTTTGGGATATAAACTGCTCCAAGGCCTGGATACAATTCTCCAGTATAGCGACATGCTCTGCCGTCGTAGCTTGTTCTTCAACGGCAATAGCTAGCCCAATAAATATGTCGTGTTGGAGGCTCATTTCTCGTTTCATGTGGGACTCGACGTCATGATTAAAGACCCGCATCAAATGTGCCACGGTCTCGGCGTTGATGTGCATGGTTTTGTTGGCGCACTCGTAGCGATCTTGAGCTTCTTTGAAAAGGCCCTTTACGAGTGCAGTATCGCCCTCCAATTTCAGCCGCTCAGGCTCATCGTTCAGTCTGTCTATGGTATTTGTATCGACAAGTTCATGGGTAATATCCTTCACATCGCCCTCCCGTATTGAGTCTGCTTCAATATCGAATGTATGAACGTTGCGAGTATTCAACAAGGGTTCCAGCAACTTCAGCTGGACATTCAGCTTCCGACCCCACTTCGAGATCGTGGGAAACTTGATCGTAAGCTTATAGCGCATCGAAGACAGACAGTCCAGCATCCTAACCAGGCACGTAAACGACGCATATGGTCGTTCATGGTATACAAAAAGCACCCCTTCTTCGATATCTGGTGCATCCTGTTCCGTGACTACATCAACCGGGTCCAAAGTTACTTTCAATGCCCTTTCTTTCAACCGTTCCTTCAATGCTTCACAGCCAACTGGTAGACTTGGTTGTCCATACCACCTCCCAGCCATGCAGCTGTACTGTTCCCGAAGCTCTGAAGTCGAGGCCCTGCTGCGTTCCATAAACACAGGGTCTGCGTGAAAGTAAATCCAGAGATTCTTATTCACCAAGGTACCAAGACCCTCCGCGTATGTCTGCTTGCAAACCTGGAGAATATTCGGGTGGAGCAGTCTGCCCAATGACTGGTTGGCGCATGTTTCGCTCGTCAGGACGTTGTCGAGGACCAGTAGATACGAATAGATCTCGGCACGAATTTCATATGGGAGGCATAAGAACCGGCTCATGGGCTTTGTATCTTCCGGAGGGGCTTCAATCTCTGAGCTTTTCCCACATGATTCGCAATGATCATCAATAGATTGTTGGCGCTCATTAGCGGAGGGCGTTGTCATTGCATTGGTCACCTCCTTTTTTCTCTCGCTCTCCGACATGATGGGTGAACGGTATAGCACATCCATATGGATAGTTCCTTCGATAGGTCGTCGAGCTAGGGGAAATAGATTAACTAAAAAATATCACCGTTTTCTGTCCGCGGCATGGGATGCAGACATTGAGAATGAGAACGAAGATGTGGCTGACTAGAAATAACTACCAATCTAGGTAGTTGAGAGAAGGCTGGGAAGGAGCATTGCCAAGTATGGCAGATTGAGGAAAGAAAAGACTTCAAACTGAAGGCATTGGCCTGGTCATCGGTCGATTGGTCCTTCTCCCTTCCAGTGCCAGACATGCGCGTAGATCTCGCCGCCCATTAGACACAACAGTGGATGGACGAACAACGAGCCCATTCATATTGGCCTTTCTTTCTTCGAGCCAGATCCAGCCTGGAGAGATAGAAGCACAGAGCAGCTGCAGGAAAGGCGATGTACACGCCCACAGCACAGAATCATCCCCTTCTTCTCCTTTTGTCCATCCTAACCGGCTGTTAGTAACAATATCGAGGTTTCTGACCTTGACGAAGAGTTAGTGGTTCCACCAACAGGCCAGACGAATCAAGCCGGTTGCACAAGAAATAGGAAGATGCAGGATGTTCAGATTCGAACTGGTCTGGGCTGGCCATTGGGCTGACTGTGTACAACAAAAATTCGATTGGAAGTAACTTCGCCGGAAGATGTACGAGACCCATCTTCTCGGATGCCATAAATGCGATCCCAGCTGTTCTATCCAGATTCAAGTAATCAGCACGATGGCCTGGGGACAAAACATGTTCTAGGCCGCTGGCTACATAGTATTATTGATGCAGACCAGCCAAAGCAGAGTGACCGGACCGCTTGGGTGTGTTTGGCACAACATGACGACTGCTGGTTCCTGTGGCTGAGAGCATCCGAAGCAGCATCCAGCCCGTGCAACAGCTCTGCAAAGCGCTGTTAGTTGGGCAGAACAGTGTTATGTTGCATGCGGAACATGCATAAAATGAGGGAGGCGTGAAACTCATGCCAGAAAGATGTGTTTGAAGTCTCAAGATGTGCAAAGTAGCTCACATCCACCAGGACACCATGCAGCAAAGTTTCATGTTGGACTAGGAGAAGAATAATATATTGCTTACGATGCTCTTTTAATCTTAGCGGCAGCGCCTCATCCGCAGTCCAATTGTGAGGCGAATGTTGGCAGGGGCAACCCCAATAAGCCCCAGTCTCCGAAATATCATCATCATCATCATCCTCGCCGTCGCCCCCTCTAACGTAGTCTCTCCTGTTGCTGAGATCGGGCCACCACAGATCTAAGATTGCCAAGCCCCAACAAGGGTCCTCCGCAGCCCTTGCGCGACTCTCCTCTCTTCTTGATAAACACACAGAACGAACGATCAATCTGGAGCTTACTTGTTTACATTTTATGTATACGTCGCCATGGCAGATGCAGCGGTCCCTGACCGCGCAACGGGGACAGCCTCCCCTCACTCAGACACAGACGTGGTACCGGCTCCTCCGCCCGCGGCCGACAAGCCCAGCTCTCCCATTGCACCAGAAGCTCTAGACAACGAAATAGCGCGACTGGAAGCTGTGCTGCAGTCCGATGTATGTCTCTTGGCCCGATACAATTGCCATTTAGAGTGAATGAAGTAATACATGTGCTAACCGCTGCCGCGCAGGTCGGTGTGTCCTCGTTATTGAACAGACTGAAGCAGAGCGTCGGGTCCTCAAGGGTCCGTATTCTCAATCTTAATATTCACATGAAGATAATGAGCTCGTCAGTAATTATAATGCGACTCACTACAGGACTTTGCAAGCTTCCTACGAAAACGCGCGCAGCTCGAGGACGAAAACGCCCAAGGCCTCAAGAAACTAGCCCGCACCGTACACGAATCCGCGCAGCGCATTGACAACAGACAAGGCTCGCTTTCGCAGAGCTGCGATGAGATTCACCGTATTCATGATCGCATGGCCGATCACGGCCTCCAGTTTTCGGTTTCCCTACATCAGATGTCAGAGGACCTGAACGAATTGGCGAGTAGTATGGAACGCGGACGGAAACATTGGAAACAGAATGGACTCAACGCTGAGAAGAGGGTGCAAGAAGCAGAGGCCATGGCAGAAAAGGCGAAAGCCAAATACGATTCGCTGGCAGAGCAGTATGACCGTGCTAAGACGGGCGATAAGCAGCCTGTCAAGTTTGGCTTGAAGGGACATAGAACGGCTGCGCAGCAGGAAGAGGAGCTCCTGCGGAAGGTCCAGCATGCGGATTCGGATTATGCGTCCAAGGTGCAGGCCGCACAGACTCAGAAGCAGGAGCTTGTGACTACGATGAGACCGCAGGCGGTGCGCGCGCTTCAGGACCTGATTGCGGAGTGCGACTCGGGCCTTACCCTGCAGATGCAGAAGTTCGGTATGGGGAGATTCCTGGATTTTTATATACCGGTTCATTAAGCTTATTTTGTTCGTTCTAGCTACGTTCACGGAGAAACTACTTCTTGGGAAGGGCCTCTGTGTAAGCCCGTTGAAGAGTAGCGCAAATGGAGCAACCCCTACGCCCAAGAGCCTGCGAGAAACCGTTCATCAAGTCAACAACGAGAGGGACTTTAGGGATTACGTCCTAAGCCATTCTAGTAAGGTTGGTTCAGCTTTGACAGCAGTTAAATATGAGAAGCATCCGGTAAGTGTGCCTATATCTTTCCATGAGCATCTGCAATATACTGACTGCAATGGTAGACTATGGCTACTCCCCCTCCACAGCAACCCGCACCTCAACCAACCCAGTCACCGTCTACGATGCATCCTCCACCGGCAGCGCCTCAGCCAGCTCCCCAACCATCGACGCACTCATTCACGTCTCAGACTCCAGTACCAACCATTCAACATCCCCCATTGCCATTCCAGCATCAACATCAACACCCAGAGCAGTTTAACGTGCCGCAACAACAATATCCGCCTCCTGGCCCTCCAGGTCCGTTTGGTCCGCCAGGTCCTCCAGGCCCTCCAGGTTCTATGCAGGCTCCCCCATACGGTCCCCCACACGGTCCCCCACACGGTCCCCCACACGGTCCTCCACACGGTCCTCCACATGTTTCCCTGCATAGCCCACAACAGGGCCCTCCTCCGTCTTTACAGATGCCTCAGCCTTTCCAACCTTACCCACCACCTCAGCAAGCAGTTGCCCAAAGCCGTGGACCTCCAAACAATGCCAGCTACCCGTCTGATCTCCCTCCGTTGAATCCTGTCTTTGGGCTATCCCTCGCGGAGCTCTTCCAGAGAGATGGGACTGCTATCCCCATGATCGTCTACCAGTGTCTTTTGGCTATCGATACCTTTGGTCTGAATGTCGAAGGGATCTATCGTGTGTCAGGAAGTGCTAACCATGTTACAATGATGAAAGCCATGTTCGATAACGGTATGATGCATCCATCACTCACTCCCTGTTAATCCCACTTCGATACTGATCTTAAGCTGTAGACTCGTCGAGTGTGGATTTCACGAACCCGGAGAACTTCTACCACGACGTCAATAGCGTTGCTGGCCTGTTGAAGCAGTTCTTCCGCGAGCTGCCGGATCCTCTTTTCACGAACGACCGGTATACAGATCTTATCAATGCAGGGCGTAAGTATCCTTTTTTTTTACCCTCGCAACCGATTTTTAAAATTGTCGTTGTGCGATTGTTAATCTGGTGACACAGGTCGGGAAAACGATGTCCAACGACGGGATGCCCTGCATGCCATCATCAACAGTCTTCCGGACCCGAACTATGCGACTCTTAGAGCATTGATCTTGGTGAGTACTGGAAAAGATTCTTTCCAGCCGAACGTGCAGAGCGACGGCATTAGCTAACATCCACCGCTCACAGCATCTCAACCGTGTCCAAGAACGTTCGTCTGAGAATCGGATGAACGCTGGCAACATCGCGCTTAGCTTTGGGCAAGTTTTCAGTCTTCTATAGAACCCTCCAGTGTTCACACCGCCCCGTTATGCGCATTAGCTAACACGATTGTAGCTTAACTCTGATGGGGACTGGCCCAAGCAATAATATCGCCGACTCAGGCTGGCAAGCACGTGTCATCGAGACAATTCTTCAAAACACTTACCAGATTTTCGACGATGACTAGTAGGCTTTTCTGCTTGTTTTCGATTTTTTTCAATCCCATCTCTGAGCAGAACAATCCGGATTCCTTTTTTCCTCTCCTCTTTTTATATTTTAGTTGTTGTTTTTCTCGGCGAAAATATGCGCGCAATGTTTTCAGGAGCTTTACTTTTTTATTATTTAACGTACTGTTTCCTTTTTTCTAAATAGCCATTTTTCTCTTTACTTTAATGACACATTGTACTGTACTATTAAAGAGCACGTAAATCTGAAGTGACTACACTAAAGAGATCCTTGACTCTGGGCTCTGCTGCTTTAATTGTCTGTGTTACCCAATGTTGACCATGCTAAAGGTTTCATGGTCGAAACTGGCAGGAAATACAAACCTGCATGGCACACAAACAGAGCACATGTGAGCAGTGTTAATACAAAAAGTGGCCGTTATAATAGTCTCGCCCGCCTTGCAATGTCTTGTTTCAGCGCTATTAGAGTCTCTCTGCCCTAAGTGCTAGTTGATTCTCGAAACAAGAAAAAGCCCCTGTCTAGTGTTGGAGGATTGAGAGTTCAACTTTGGCTTCCCATGCTCGGTTTTTGAAGCACCAGGCAGTCACTAATACAAGAGAGTCTTTAATAAACACAGCTCTAAATAATAGTTGGCTCTCAAATGTCTCATGCTCAAATAAGTATCAAGGTGACCTAAGAGATCTCATCATCTCGATCTCCAGCACAACCTTAGAATAAATGGATTCTCCAAAGGTTCAAACGAAACTACGAGGAGAAAAGAAGGAAGAGAAAAAACGAGGGAATAAACAGGAGAAAGGATACTAATGTTTGTTTCAGAACGCCTATGAATTAGGGGGATTCGATGGTATTAACGTTGGCTCTGATCATTTGCAAGCATGGTCGATACATCACGTACGGATCTAAGAATCCTCTGCAGCGTGGAGAGGAAATCGGATATGGTTATCAAACTCGTCCCATCTGAGAACGAACAATCCTCGCAAATCGGTATCCTCAAGGAGCTTGCAATTAGCCTTGTGACCCTTCTCGTTCCAGCCAGCTACCTGGCAGGCCTTATCAACACACTCATGTTAGCATCCAAGTCAACATAATACGGGGAAGATTCGCAATGGCGGTCTTACCCTGTTGCAATACCAGAAAGACGAGCACTTGCCGCACCGTTGCAGAGAGGCTGCCTTCTTACCGCACCCGTGACACATTCCAATACCATCAAGCTCTGCTGAGAACTGTTGGACCTGGTCGTTCAACGCTAGTAGCTTATGCAGTGATAGTGGAAAGATCTGCGTGACACGCCGCGTTCGGTTAGCGAAACATAAGATCAAGCTTAATCATATAGATTGGCCGATTGTTGTGGTACCTTGATCATCCGGGGATCCTCATGGCGGATACCAGGCTCACAAAACATAAATGCATGACGTTGTGCATAGAGAATGGCAACTGTGTACCCCTTTTGAACCCGTGCAGGTGCCAGCTCACTGCCTCGGCCATCGGTATAGAAGTACAGCGGAATTTTCGTACCGTCAATATCCTCGATCTCCATCTGCAGACGAAGGAGTGAAGCGAAATCCACAATCTCACCCAAGAAGCACCAATGGCGTCGCGGTTGGTAAGTAACCATGTCGCTGCTCCTATAGAAGTCCGGATCAACGTCGTTCTCGCCTGGGAGATCAATGAACCCGGGGAAGGTCGCGCGGCTCCGCAGGTTCGCTAGCTGTCCCAGGGCTTGTGGTGGCTTCTCCCTCCTCCAAAGCCAGTCTTCGAAATCGCTCGGTTCGAGTCCTTGCGGGGTTACACCCACCTTCGTCTTCCACTTCATTGAGATTCCGTATAGCTCGTACTTCAAGGGGTCCTGTGCTAGAGCTCCGTGCTCGATAGCTTGCGTGCTGTCACCGCCAAGGGTCGTCTTCCAAACAGACGCCGCCCTCTCTGCGAAGATGTGTCCTCTTACCAAGTCACTATTGGCGATGGCGAGCTGAGCGGCATTGACAAAGGCATGCGCAAAACCAACGTCCTCTCGTCCTTGCTCGTTATAGAGACGTACCTGTTGATCAAAGTAGCGGAGGGTCCGGAGTGGGGATACCAAAATCCCCTCTGTGCCGAGTTGGTTGATGACACCGTCCAAGCGGTGAATCCCCTCTAATCTCCTGTCGCTTTCCTGGCTCTGCTCTAGCGGTAAAGAGCAGAGACGGCACAAACATGTAAAGCCGAACTTGTCCTGAAGAGCCTCCTGCCGGGCTTTGCGGTTCTTGAGAGGGCCTAGGTAGGTTATCGTGATCTCTTCGCCTTTGTTAATGTCTCTCAAAGCATGCACGGTGTGTCGTTTGATCCTCTCGTTGTAGTTCTTCTGTGCGTTATTATCGCAAGCATGGTTAATGCGGCATGCTTCTAGGAAGATTGCCCCTTTATCTCCGACGGCTTCAGCAGGTAGGTAGTTTGTTCGAACGATCCCGAGATATTGCTCTGCAGCATTCCCATATGGGTGGATATTGTGCAAGGATAGGAAGGCTCGCCGCTGGTGTTCGCTGAGGGCTTCGACTTGCTGGCGGATGGATGTTCGTAGCCGCTCGCTGCTGATCGATTCAGTAACTGTAACGACAGCCTCTTCGGAAAGAATTCGCGTGCCCTTGGAGATCTTTTCCATTGCAACGAGACCTTTCCGTTTCCCTGGCACATCCTGCAGGGCGTACATGGAATTACCCGTCGTGCTCTACATTTTTACCTCTCCTGGCCCCTCCAAGTTTCCGCTATTCTCATTTGCAATAGAAATTGCCGCAGTGAACTCAGACGAAAATTCTATCTCGTCTCGCTTGTAGTCAATCGTGACCTTGCTCGATGGGGTCTGAGGCAACAGGCTGAGCAATCCGAAAATACCTTGTTGTGGGTTGAATTTCGATGCATGTTACACATATTTCCTTTGTATATGTAGCAAACAAACAGTCATGTGACAGTACAATAAAGAGCAACTTGACTAATAGAGACATTACCAAAGAGGATGAGTTGTAATACCTGTATCATGGTCATTGCTGGCACTAGGACTAGGCAGATTCATAGTGCTGCCCAGATCTGTTCGCAGGGTCCACCAGGAGATGTGGTGAAGAAGTTGTTGCCATATTGAGAGAACTCAGAGAGAGCTCTGTCTGTTAAATAAGAGATGTAATTGACACCATCATCAAAGTATTCAAGTAGCTCTCTCAATGATCGAATTGCCAGATCTCGAGATCTGATCTGACCCTCAGATAACACTTCCAGCATTAATGTCTGATTTGGCAGGCATTGATCTTCGATCAGGCCCAAGAGGAGAGACAAGAGGTTCTTGATATCAGTCTTCAAACACGGCCTGCTGGAATCCAAATATGCTATGAGGGTATCTTCTTCGGGAGCTGTCATCTCTCGCAATCTATGATCACCCAAGATTAGCAATAAACATCGTATAATTAAGGAGAAGGAGATCCAAAGATAACTCACTTCTCATCCCATAAAGCTTGAGGTAATAGAAGCAAAATGCCTACATCAGAAAAATTCAACCAGTTTTGTACACACTTGCCCTAGCTGTATCCAATTATCAAATCTTCTCTTCGCATTTATACACATCTCACCTTCCAGCTGCAGCTGCAGAAGAAGAAAGTCAATCAAGATGTTATTTAACAATCAGTTCGCAATATCGAGACTATCATCTCTATTTGTTCTCTGTCTCCTCCTCCAGGGCAGGCTTGTCTGCAAGCCAATGTCTCCTTGATATACAATCCAGCTATTTTAGCAGAATACAATTATCAAGGAATTCCGGCAAAATGTTTATTCGAGGTTCCCATATTCTCATATTGAAAGTTGGTACCTCAACAGTTGCTCTTCTATGCTCGTGTGCAAGGGAGCTGTGAAAAACATCCCCGAACAGTACCTCCTCGAGCCCCACACCCTCAAAGATTTCAGTTCAGCAAATCTTCAGGCAGCATGTGAGGCAATGGTCTTGGACTGCTTAAATTTCATCTTCAACCATGCTGACCTTGGACTCACGAATATCATCGTGGAAGGAACAAGCCGAATTCCGGGAAAGTTGGGATCATCGATTTCGAAAGCACCGGTTCAAGTTACTTTTCTCGAAGCTGGATCAGGAACTAAGTTCCGAATCTCTAGTAGGATGGACAACCTGTCCCGTTCGGTCGCTGATGGCCCGTACTCGTACTGGTGGAGAGGAGAAGTTCAAAAATCGCTTGGAGCCAACGGATTTTGACGATGTCCGAAAGAAAGGTTTGGGAGGAGTGGTGGGGGTATCTATATATAAACCGTCCTAAACCTGATTCAACCGCTGAAACACACTTTGTAGACAGAAAAACCTTCTAGCTCAATCCTTTACGTGTTCGCTCTCACATAGACTAGTTACGAGTCTTCATTGTAGAAAGTCAATCCCATTGTTTGAAAGAGTGCCCTTGCGATTTGCGTAATAAGGGTGTCTTGTATCCTTTAAAAGCCTGCGAAACGTCATATTAACAAGTGCCCATATGGTTGCGATCCTTTCCCAGCTCCTGCCATGTCATCCGCTTCTACACGCAATCATCATTTCTGGTAGCTTCAACTGTGTTGCTGGGGACAATCTACGACTTCAGAGTAAAGGAAGAATGGTAGAAAAATACGTATGGTAGATACTGGGTTCGCTAGAACAGGAGCGGGATCATCGGCGGCTTCCTCCTCAAAAGGCTCTTCATGCTTCCACGACATCCCAGGCAGTATACCCCATCTTCTGTTCCAGATCCCTCGCTTGGTCCAGGTGTTCTTGACATTCTCGTACGCACTCGTATTGATGTCGGCAGCATCAGCGCCTTCCATATTCGTGGATTCTTCTTGAATTCGTTCGCGCTCCTTCGATATCTGGTAGATGAACTGATGATATGGACGAGAGGCCTCACGTTCACGCTCCCGTACGACTCGTCGCTCTGCAATCTGTCGCTTCTCGTCATCGCTCTTTGGCCGTCTCGGTTTCGGCTGCGTCGACCTTTGAGGTACACCAAAAAGACTGAAAGACGGGGGTGGAGACTCTGCGTCCGTGTCCGTCTCTGATTCTGACTCAAGCTCGAGCGGCTCTTCATGCTTCTACCGCCCAAAAGCGAACTGGTCTCATTTGCTGTTCCAGATGCCTTGCTCGAACCAGCGCTTCTTGACGTTCGCCAACGCGTAAGCGGCGTGTTCGATTCAGATTTGCCTCCATGATCCGCTTCTTCTCGTCACTGATCTGACGCTCGAATTGCGTCATACTCCAGTCCAAGCTGGAATCGTTGCTCCCGGCGGCGCTCCTCACTGGGAGTAAGGACTGGGAGATCGAGTCGTCGTACCCGATGGGTTCGATGTATATGGTGGTGGAGAATGGCTAAATCGCTGTCTCGCTGTCTCGCGTGATCAAGTCGGAGTGGATCTCCCTGTAATCCTGCTAGAGCTCTCTGAACCCTAACCAAACCATCCCCTCGAAGAGTATCAGTAAAGCCAGCTATGGTTAGTTATAGTCTTGCAGTAAATGCGAGATCGTGATGTGGAGGGAAGGGCGAGTGAAAATATTTATTGTGGGAGCAAAGGGCAGACAAACACTGATCGAAGTTTCAGATGAGAAACTGTATCCAACTTGTGGCGGAGGTTGCCGTGTTTGTTCCTTTCCTTAGTTTTTCTGAGACAGCTACTCAGCTTTGTCTAATGGAAAATGGGGATCTATCTACATTCCTATCTGCGTCGAAACAAGCCATCCAAATCTCTTCAGCTCTGTTGGTTTCATATCATAGCTCGCACTCTTGCACATACCCACGACCAGTGAATCATTGTGGCATATCATGTCCAGGGTTATGCCAGACTCTCTTTCAGGAAAGACTCTAGGGAAGATATTGTCTCCAGTTGTGGTTTAAAAATAATATCAAAAGGATTTGCTGCACTTTCTTGTTGATTTTCGGATTTTCAATCCCATCTCAATGCTCCACATTCCTTTTTTCTAAGAATCTTATAATGAAGACAGGTAGGAAAAACTACTATGTACTTCTGTACTGAGTATATAATTTCCATTTCTGCTCATTACAGAATTTCTTATCATGAGCCTTGAATTTGAGTGTATGAAGAACAAAAACAAGCAGCCCAGGTATTGACTCTTGTGAGGCTGTAGACTAGAGGGGAGAGAGAAAGAGAAAGAATTCCCTTTAGTGACTGGATATCTCCCACACGTTGTCGGAGTCGCGGGATTCAGCCCCTTTCTTTTTTTTCCCCATCCGTGATAGCGAAAATTTGACAATCCTCCGTCAGCAGCAACATATTTTCCTCCGGTGATTGAAGGGGGAGAGGGCTCACATGCATTAAACTATGAAACATACCAAAAACAAGCTTTATACGGATCAAAAAAAAAAAAGCATCAGCAGAAAGAAAGGTCTTTGTTTGGTCGACAGCATGTATGTCCGAGAGGTCGGGACAGAACTGCGGAACCTTTCCGCAACAAAGCCTTCAGCCTGGCGCATGGATGATGCAGCTCATCATCTCCTGAGGACATGCATATACGAGAGGGCAAGGTCCTTCCTTGGGTGCTATTTCTGAAAATTATATCCGGAGGACGGAAAGAGGAAAAAAAGCAGAGAAAAAAAGGGGGATTTGCAGGGCTAAGAATGTTTTTGTGATGTGATGTTTGGACAAGCAAACCCTGAACGGCTGTGCCTGAGTCCGATGTTTTGCTTGTTTTTATTTCTCACTTCGATATTGTTTTACAATTATTTGCTTCCTGGGGAATATTGATGTGTATTGGTGTGTTGATAGGTGGTTTTCAAGGGGATCGAGAGTGGGGACTGGGAGAAGAAACTTGCGATATCAAACCCAGACCCCCTTCCCAAGGCCACTCTCTTCCCACACGCCCTAATGTTAGGTTCTGTCTTTTCGACCTTCCGCTTTAGCATCGTCGAATCAAGACCCAAGGAAGAGTCGACTCAAGAACGAAAAAATAAGACTAGCAATGCGGCTCAAAACGAGGCTCAAAAAGCGGAGCCCCTAAGTTCGAACCCGACAAGCTGTGATTGAAGCTAGATCCAGGAACTCAAGCTTCTATCAAACAAATACGAGGAGCTGCAACCAACCACACTGCCTTTCCCAGAAGGTTAGAAAAAAGGGAGAGGAAAACTCAAGCACACTCCACTATCTCGGGACTGCCCCTGCCGGTGCGCCCTTTCGTGTGTCGTGAAATTATCACCACCCACGGGCCACAACTGCCCATGGCAGGCCTTGAGTCTCGACTCAAGAAACTGCAAATCATTGGAGTCACTACCTGCCTAACTCTTCCTTTTCGGGTAGCTAAGCATCAAAAAAATCTCGTATCCAGATTTTCCTGCTTCCAAGCTAAGAAATGGGACCGCTCGTGTGTGAGAGCCCGCGAGCAGCCAAGCGGGAATGACAGCAATGCTACACGATTGGGCAGTCGATGATGATTCGGGTTCGGGGTTTCTCGAGCAGCAGAGCCTCATTTTTGAGGATTTTCATAGGGGTGTTCTAGGGGATTCTCTCTGAAGTTCAGGAGTATTTATACCTGGAAGGTTTTCTCCTTTTCGCTTCCCTTTTTTTTTTTTGATAGCTACGATCCATTTGAATTTCAGTCACTCATTCAGTCTCGATCTTTTTTTGCGATAACTCTCCTTTCTTCTTGATACCCCCTTTCTTTTTTTGTCTATCTCCTATTGAAGAGGACATTTGATATCCTTCCATTCCTTCCTTTACCTCCTTTTTTAATCTCACGAGAAAAACATAAAAGTCGCATTACCAAATCAACCATGTCTGCCTCGATGCCGTCCTCCAACTGGTCCAACTCCTTCTGGCAGTTCTGGAACCCTCTCGATACTTGTACGTAACCCCCCATGCGTTGAAATAGACACTTCGGAGAGAAATATGGGATAGCAGAGGAGCTGACAAATTGCCTCGATTTGAAAATCAGGTCTTATGGGCTGGTTCTGTCCCTGTATCCTTTTCGGAAAGACACAAGCCCGTCTCGCAGACCCGACTTTGAAGGATTATAGTCCTATCAATGACAACGTAAGGCGACCTTTTCTCCCTTGCCGATCCCCCCCCCCTTCCCAACCAAAGAAATACCCACATAAAGAACATGTCTAACCCCCTTCAAAACAGTGCCTAATCTTCTGCGGCCTCTCCTGCTTCGCCGCCAGCGCCCTCATCCAAGCCAAAAAACGGGACGAACTACGCAAAAAATACAACATCACAGAACACCACCTGGAAGCGTTTCTCAAGATGCAACCTGGTGAATGTAAGACGAAGCATGGGGTTGAAGGCTCGTTGGTGGAGGATTTCTTGGGCGCGTTTTGTTGTAGGTGTTGTGGGTTGGTGCAGGAGGAGAAGGAGGTTCTGTTGAGATTGCAGAATGGGAAGGAGGGGGAGGGGAAGGGGTATCAGATGGCGGAGGGGATGAGTTATACACCGGCGGCAACGCAGCAGGCGTGAGTGCGCTGCTGTCTGCTTGCTTGCTTGCTCGGCTGGTTGCGAAGGGGGGAAATCCCCTGCTGTTGAGATCTATATACCCAGTCTCTCCCTCTCCCTCCCCCCCCCTCTCTCTCTATGTGTGTGTGTGTGTGTGCGTGCGTGCTTGAAGAGAGCACCAATATTCTAAAAAAGATAATGTTTTTTGCGGATAAACCTTTTTTACTTTTCGAATAAGAGATCGATTTTCTTTTTGGGAACAATTCGTTTCAACACGTACAATATTAGATCTCACCTCGCAATAATAGGTTTTTTGGGGGGGGGGGAACACACATCTTGGAAAATTTGTACCTCCATCCCTATGTTGAGTTGAATTTGGAGCAAAGCCTTTGCGTGGGATTCCCCGACGCGGTAGCTTGTCAAGCCTGTTTGTTCATGTTGAGAAGTTACGGGTAGCCCCCCAGCGTCTAATTTTAGCGCTCATGCCCTCACCGCTCTATGGGGGGTTTAAAACTCGACTCGTGCATGACTCCATTGCGATGGACTTGAAATGGGAAGTAATCGAAATATATGTAGTTACGGGGGCTCCTTAAAAATTATCTACTAGAGACAACTGAGCTGAAATAGAAATGTAAAATGTGGGTAATGGAAAAGATTGTCGATGGATTTCTCCCCAAAGTTCCGTAGATGTGCTGTACAAAGTAAGAAAAAAGCAAAGCCAGCATCGAAGGATATATTAGTCTATGAATTAAAAAAGAAAGAGGAAAGGAAACCAAGAAACGACTGCGCATCTTCTTTCTGCATCCAAAGATCCCAACTCTTCCAACAATCTCTCCCTAGAATGCAACGCCTTCACCATCATCGCCCCACAACAAGGAAAGACTAGGAGAGAAAAAGAAAAAGCGTATCCAATCGACTAGGCTGAATTAATAGCCTCAGGCTTTGCGTCCGTTGGTAACCATTTTCCTGGGTGGTAAAAGGCCAAGGCGCCTAGGGCAAAGAGCATGGGAGAAGCTTCGAGCACGTATAGCATCCACTCGCTTCTGAATGGATATCCGTCTATGCCAAGCGCGAATTCGATGAGGCGGTATATGCAGCGGAGCTGGTTGATCGGATATGTAAGTAACTTTTGCAATAGAGAAGGAGAGGGTGCGCGTCCCGTCCGGGTTGGGTAGGAGGGGGGTGGATTGCTTACCAGAATAAAAACCCCCGCGATGTATATTCCCTTCAGGAGTTGACGAACACCATCATCAACGCCAGTTCCAAGACGATTTGCCCGCCTATGGAATATGATGACAATGGTCATGAAGACCGAGAAAGTCAACAGCTGCAACGCCAGACCAGCAATCAAGATATTCGTCCCAATCTCCTTTGACGTGCCCTCCCAATCCCCCGACGCCGCAACCCCACTTCCAGACGCCTGCGTCAAGAAACTGCAGATATCCGACGTGATAAACGCCCTTGGCAGCCAGCGCGGTGAGATCCCGAGGATATTCTGCTGTTTGCCTTGTGTGGGGATGACGGCGCGCACCAACCGGCCTATTAATAGGTATAAACTTGCGCAGACGAACACTGGCGCGATGACGACGAGGGATGAAGATGTGGCGTAGAGGGGGATGTCGGTGGGTAGCTTGACGCTGGCACAGCGCAAAGCGTACCCGGCTACTTCGGCTGCCCCGGCGATGAAGAGTGGGATGAAGAAGCCGACATGTCGGTAGCGGTCTGAACGCGGAATAACGCCTTCGTAGAAGATGAAGGCGGTGGGGACGAAGTAGAGGATGGTGAAGAGAATGGAGGCTGCGAGGGAGGGGTCGTAGAAGTATATACTTTCAAACTCGGCCATGGTGAGTGAAGAGAAGGTGGCTTCTGTTCTGAGAGAGGTCAACGGTATAGAAGATCAAGAGAACGACTTGTTACTAGATGCTTCAAGAAGATATTTTCTTATCCGCTGTACACCTTTATGCAGGAACGAGATCAAGAATAAGGGGTAAAGGGTGCAAATTGACTCCCCTGAGAAAAGAATGATAATAGAAATAGGGATTATAGTCTTCATCAAGGAGATGATGAATGAGGTTTATATATATAGAAGAGAGCCGTAGATAGATCTCCAGAGAGATCTATTTTTTGCACCGAAACACATTGCATTTCTCCTTGCTGGCTATGGTGAATCGTATGCACATCGCATTTGACGAATGTAGAGATTTATTGCCAGAAGTGGTAACATTTCGTTTGCTCGTATGGCGTACGTAAGTACTTATCATCAGAGGCGAGAATCGCAGCAAGGCCAATAAAAAAAAGACACCTCCAAGAACGTCCGTTATTGGATGGCCTTATTTTAACTCTGTTGCCTGTGCTCTGTACCAATATATGAGGCCCAAGCAGCAGAAGAATCGTGAAGGACAAACAGGGGTGCAGCTCGTATTGCTCGCGTTGCACACGCAAGCAGTTTCGGCAACGATCGATGGAAGCTTGGCGTGGAACGTGTGGTTGACCTCACCACATGGTGTGCATGGGCTGGTTATTTCAATTTATGCGTTCTGAGTTAAATATCATCTCATCACAGACTCCCAGATGGTGCATCACTTCGGTGAGTTTCAATCGATCACAGCATGGCCATTCTTCGCTTCTCTGTTAGCTATGGCCTGCCAAAGTGTAAACAGCAAGTCTGCCGAGTGCAGCGGATGGCTCCCGTGGCTCCAATTGGCTGTGCAGGCAAAGCTTGCAAGGGAAACTAACTTGAATCCTGTTAGCCGGTGAAGGTTTTTTTTTATCTTTTCTTTTTTTTCTTCTGGTGGCTGATAATCCTGACAAGCGAATTGCTCTCATATCGGTAACTCTTATTATTCCCTTCATTTGCTCATATATATGGGGTCTCAAGTCCTTTCCTGCATGCATCGACCTTGTTCCCCGCTCTTAACTCCTCCCACCACTTCCGAGCACGAGCACATTTCGGTGCACGATCAACCCTGCCCGTTTATCAATCTAATAAGCTTAACTCTCGACAGCTACTAGTTGCTGTCTGACTGACTAGCATGGGTATCCCTTCGTTTCAGGCGTCCAACGCCTTGATATACGTGACTTATGGCGCGTTCTTGTACGTATCTGCCCTTTCCATGGACATGCCGCAGCCATGGTGGAAGTGCTCTTGCTCCTAACAGTTTATCTTCTTGCATGATACAGGGCGCTTGGTTTATACATTGCTTATCGCCTGCGAAAGCAGACAAAGGAAGATTTCTTGTCCAGTAATAGGACGCAGAAGGGTAATAAATACTCGCGCAAAAAGCGGATAGCTGCTCTCATTCTTCCCTCCCTGGTATATGTGGACAAGCTAATACATGCTTCTCATATGTAGCCTTGCCTCTTGCGTTGAACTTCATCGCTTCTGGTGAGTTGCGCAACCGCGCAGTTGTGTGTTACAAGCCTTCTCCATCGTGAGAAGCGGCAGCTACGACATACGACAACGAAGAAAAGTTCTAGCATGAACTGTGACAACGATGCCAAAACCCCGATTCGGAAGATGAATTGAAAGATTGGTTGGCCGATCACGTCGTTTGCTAAGATAGAGCAATCTGTTATCCAATCGCAGCATGAAACAGGTTCGTATTAGAGAGTTCAGTTCAGCAGATACTGTTCTGGACCTGCCATTCCCTGTGGCTACAGGGTTGGTACACATACTTTTGACACCAACCTCACCTTTGTCCTTGCTACTACGGTAGCAGGTCTAGAACAGTATTTGTTGCGGCTTTGCTACGGGCGCTGATTGTGGCTTTTGGGACGATTGAGGATCCACCTCCAGAGGCACATCTAAACATGTGCTTAGTCTGGAGAGATCGCCAATTACCAATCGCGGACATGATGCTGAGATTGTACCGTTTGAACTCGACCAAGTTAATGCTTGCGTGGGAAATGTGCTGCCGCTTCTCCCCTTTCTCCCCTTTTTGCATTTTGCGAGCTCGCTTTTATAAAGACATGGAATATGCTGATTACAGGACCTTAATCGTTTGTATCGATATAGCGCTTGGATCGGGAATTCTATTTACCTATCCCGAAATTTCGACTATTGCGGGCGTCCAGGGCTTGATTGTCTACGGCCTGTCGTCCTCTTTGCCGCTCTTGATGTTCGGTTACCTCGGACCGATCATTCGGAAGAAATGTCCAGATGGGTTTGTCCTTACAGAATGGACGAGACAGCGATACGGAGCCGTTGCTGGCGTCTACCTTAGTTTTCTCACGTGAGTTTTCCAGTTGCTAAACATGTAATGATTGCGGCTGACATGACATCGATGACAGCTTGGTTACGCTCTTCCTGTACATGGTTGCGGAACTGTCTGCACTGCAACAGATTATCAACGCCCTTACCGGACTCGATGGGCTGCCAGCTGTCATTGTCCAGGTTGCGGTGACGACAATTTACACTTCCCTGGGCGGCTTCAAGGTCTCATTCTTGACCGATAACGTTCAGGGTGTCATGGTTGTTGGTCTTATTATCATTGCCGTGATTACTATTGGCACAACGACTAACATCGATCGCTCCTTGGTCGAGTCGTCGGGACTCTTGGACGCCTCTCTCCTAGGCTGGCAGTTGATATACATCCTGCCCGTGGCTATTCTCACAAACGACTTCTTCCTGTCTAGCTTCTGGCTTCGAACGTTTGCCTCGAAAACTGATAAGGATCTACGTATCGGTGTCTCGATCGCCAGTTTCACCGTCCTCTGCATCCTTGTTCTGGTTGGCTCAACCGGTCTCCTAGCCGCGTGGGCAGGTGTCTGGCCAGGTGATCCACCCCAGCATGGCTCCATCGCGTTCTTCCTTCTTCTCCAGCAGCTGCCCGCCTGGGTTGTGGGAATTATTCTCGTCATGACGGTGTCTCTTAGCACTGCTGCCTTTGACAGTCTGCAATCCGCCATGGTCAGCACAGCCAGCAACGACCTGTTCCGCAATAAATTGCCTCTTATTTACATCCGTATCGGTGTCGTGCTGTGCATCATTCCCGTCATCGTCGTTGCTCTAAAGTCTCCCAGCGTGTTGCAGATATTCCTGGTTTCAGACATTGTTTCTGCTGCCGCGATTCCAGTCCTCGTCATTGGCCTCTGGGATAAGCTTTATTTTTGGTCAGGGTTCGAAGTCATCGTCGGTGGTCTAGGTGGTATTTTATCCGTCTTTATCTTCGGCTCTATTTACTATGGAAGCGCGTATGAAGGTGGCAGATTGATCATTTTGGAAAATGGCCTTTATGGCGACGATTGGGGCGCTTTTGGTAAGCTTTCCTCTCTCTCTACCCTACCTACTTCGGCCCCCCAGACATCCAACAAAATTTAAGGAGCCTTCATCTGACTAAACTATCCAGGCGCATTCGTCGCATCCCCCGTGGGCGGAATGCTCTTCGCCCTCGCAGGCTTCGGCCTCCGTCTAGCCTACCAATTCATCCTCGCCAAGCGCCAGGGCCGCAGGTTCGATGCACTAGACCGACCAGTCGTCCCCGCGAATGAACCTCTTGCGGAACCAACTGATTCCACGTACTATGGTGATGGGAGCCCAGAAGGGCCGAACGATGAGGAGGCTAAGCGCGGAACTACAAGTGCTGAAACCTCTGCTATCCAGAGTGGTGAGGGCAGTGACTCGAAGCGGTGGAAACTGTGGTGAGGGACAGTTTTGATCGAAAGTTGGTGCCTTTTGCTCTTTCGCCCCTCCTGTCTCATAATGTCGATATTGTCATGCATATTCTGGCCCCCCTTTTGGGTGAACTTCTACATGACAGAGAGCGACGAATTTCGTGATCACGACAGACAGGGGAAGAAGACTTAACATCCTAATGTCTAGATGAAAAGGAGGGGGGGGGGGGGCCCTTGTCTACCCTCTTTTTTAAAAAATATCAAAAGTTTGGAAAGGAAGGGTTCTGTGTGTGTATGTGTGTGGAGACCTAATCTTTGGATTTTTTTTGATATTTTTACTTTCCTCCCCCGCCTTTAACATCCCTATTGCGAAGTATACATTTTGTATACAAAAGTTATTTTTATTCTAGATGGGGTCCCACACATCCCTATGCTCGTTCTGTTTGCATCTTTCCATATATCCTATGCCTTAATTAATCGATTCATTTTGCCCCCGTGGGATAGATATATAATAAAGAAAATATTTATACCAGAAAAGAAAAAGTGGTTTTTTACCTCGATCGTGTTTATTTATTTTTGCTTTAAGATCATTAAAAGCCTGGCGCAAGATGCGAACAGGCAGGCTATGATATTGGATGGATCATACGGCCACACCCAACACTCCTTCCCCCCTCCCTCCCTCCCTTCTGTTTTCCTTTTGATCAAATCTTACTTTATGTTAAAAGAGTAGTCTGTTTTCTTTAATTTGAAGTTCTCAACTATATATACACATCTATACAAATACACACAGAGACGATCTAAAAAAGAAATCTTCAAAAAAACACTCCGGCAATAATATATCCTACAAGTTCTCTGCCCCCTTCCAACTACTCTCCATCGGCGTGCGACACCCTTGGGGGCCGCGAAAACGCACAGCTTCTTCTTCTCTCGGCGTCATAAACAATCCAAGACGCTCTAAGGAGCTCAAAAAAAAAACCGCTCATGGGAACAGAAAAAGAAATATACCCCCTCTTCCCCCCCTCCCCAATCTAACACCCTCCCCACCTCTTTCCTCTTTACTGCCCACTGCTCTTCTTAATCATATTATACTTCTCCTTTACGGACAATTTATCCGAAAACACCGGATCTTCATCCATACTCTCTATCGTAGTCTCATCCGCCAGACCCCAAACCTTCCACGGTCCCTCTTCGCCCTGGAACGTCAATTTCTGAAGAACCAAATACTCAACACAGTCCTTCTTGACGGCTTCCATTTGCTGTTGGTCTTCCGCAGACGGCTGCTGCTGCTGCTGCTGCTGCTGGTCCCCGCCTTTCGTCTTATTATTACCCGTGGGTTTTATAGTTGATTGCGTACTCTTAATGCGCACCACGGTCTGACGCACACCCATGCTCCCACCCATGCCGCCGGGGAGCGCGGCGGCGCGATCTGCGACAATGCGTGCGCCGGAGAATGTCGGCGTGTACGGGAATTTTGTGTATTTGTGTAGTGTCCAGGTTAGCTTTTGAGCGGTGCGGGGACGGCGGGCGATACGGAGTCTGAGATCGTCTTTGAGCCCTGCGCAGCAGATTTTGTCGAGCTGGTTGATGTTTCCTCTAGAGGTTGTGGGGAAAATGGGGTGGTTAGAGACTTTTGGGGGTGTTGAGGAGAGAGGAGTAGACGATTGTTGATTTTCTGGAGTGGAGGGGAGGTATGGGCTCAATGGGGTAGGGCTTAAACTCACTCAGCGAATGCGGTGTACATCTCCGAATGCAGTTTCAAGGCGGTCTTCTTCCGCTCCCGAAGAGCCATTGGCTTTCTGGGTTTGCTTATGATCTTGTAAAATGAAACTACACTATAGCCACGCAAAAATAAAAAAGAAGAGAATATAGAGTCAGTCACGGTCAAAATATTCCTCTCTATTGCGTGTATATACCTTATGGGCCCCACCTGGTTTCAAACTACAGTACACAGGACTGTAGCTGGCGCAGCAACCTCTCTTACCCAAAAGAGATGTTGCTTTTGGGTATTTCAACAGTTGTTCTACTTGATAGAGAGGTTGTTTTCAGGTATGAGAGGTTGCTGCGCCAGCTACGGTCCTGTGTACCGTAGTTTGAAGACAGGTAGGGCCCATAAGGAGGTATATATATATGCCACAAAAGTTACGCAAGGGGGGTCCAAACTAACCTAGAAAAGTCCACAACCCTCGATTTCAACCACGCCCACTCCAGCCGCAGGCGTCCCTTCGGATTACTAAATATTGAGAGCATATTCGCCCATACTGGGCGCACGAATGTGCCCGGTAGCAGGCCGACATCGTCGGGAATCCCATCCTTGCGCACGTTTGCGAACGCGTCCTTCATCCTGTTCTTCATGCTCATTTGCGCGGGCGCTTTGGGCTGCCCGGTCATGAGTTGTTGTTGGCCGATAGCCGATCGCCGCGCCGGATTCGAGACCGAGAATGGCTGGGATTGGCATCTTGACAGGTAGCACGAGGAACTGGAAGGAATTGAGGATTGGAGGAGGAGACGAGTGGAGGCGGGATGAAGGGCGGAAGAGCGGAGGAGAGACGAGGGACGGGACCGTATTGAGGCAGCCATTGTGTCGGTTCTGCTGGGCCTGCGTGTGCAGACAGTGGCTCTATGACAGCGTCGGGAGGGGCACTAGGTAGCAGCCACGCACAGCTCTGCAGCGGAGAAGCAAGGGAGGAAATCAGCAGTGCTTCGTCGTCGACAGCATCAATTGAAGATTTGAAGCCGGAGAGAGAATTTTCCACATTAGGCTTAGTTTGGGTATTTTGCCAGCTGAGTAATCAGAGAAAAACAACACGTGATTTGATATCCTTCACCGCCTTGAGGAGCATGTGATTACGTAATCCGAGATGGACTGCCGCTTGCAACATGACGCATGTTGATGTCGTTACTCTGTACATCCAGAAGAAAGATAAGAGGAAAAGAGATGCGATGATGCAGATAAGGCCAGTTCCATATGCACGAGGCCATGGGCAACAAGTGCGAGGACCATGTCTGCTCCTCATGGCATCGTCCACATCCCTGCAAACCGAGGTCGATAGCATAGTAAATTGATAGATACGAAACACACACAGCTGAGAGAAAAGCCACTAAAATATACAGTACATGGAATTAGGCTTCCCGGGCAGCAGATAACTCTATAACAAGGGCGACCTCGGGAGCAGATGGTGCTGAAGTCGAAGCTTTTAAGCATTGAATGGTTAAAATGTAAATACATATTTGTAGCCACCAGCACGTCTTCCCGCTATCTGGCCTCCTGTGTTTCTGCCATTGAACTGCCCACCTCCTCTCCTCTCCGTCCTTCCACTCTCCTCACCATCGTCTCTGCCCTGCATCCATCTCCAAATACCGCTTTATTCACAACTATCTGAACGCCTCATCCAATCTCTCAGAACCCCATAACCCGTCCAATTCCTCCTTTTTTTTAACTGTGTGACGGCACTTGCATGCCGTAGCTCCTCTATCAAGACTGGCTTCCTCCTTCGAGGCCTCCCGCTCCCCTTTCTCCTATGCTTCTCCTCAACCGTCCCAACGCCGCTACCGCGTCTCCTCCCAGCTGCCACGCGTAGACCGGATCCCGTCGACCCCGCCGCCGCCATTCGAAAACATCTCCTGCTCTCCGGCCGCCGACTCCAATGCCACACTACGGCAACCGGCCCCGCACCGAAACATCTCCAGCGACCACCACAACCAGCGCACACCGGCTTCGAGCAATGTAGTTTCGGCCCTACACCCGCGCGTCGCGGTATTCCTGGGCGTTGATCGTCGCTGGTATCTACCGCTCCTGGTGTGTCGCGCGCTGAGCGTTGCGCCCGCCGCCTGGTGGGGTCTCCGCTGTGCTATTACGTTTCTGGCAGAGCTGTTACGGATCAGGCTACATTTGTTTCATCAGGGATGGACGGCGGCCGTGGTTAGGGGGTCCGATGTCGATTGGGACTCCGAGAGGCAGTTTCGTGTTATGGAAGTGGCTTTGGCGATTATTTGGGTATGATAACTTTATATTCCCCCTCCTTACTGATGGAGATTGGCAACGTGTGGTTCAATAAGGCTAATCATGATACTTGCTTATAGTGTTCGGCGTCGGCGTATTTATCGTACTTTTTCGCAGATTGTTTGATGTCTAGATGGTGCGTCTGCCGTGCTCTCGTACCCCCTCTATCCACGATCCACGACATACCTCTCTGCTTTGAACATTCTGGGAGTAATGGACTAACACAGGCTTTCTCAGGCTCCTTAATTATACCCCTCCGGCAGTTATAATCCGTCTTCTCACCATAAATTGCATTATCGCCTACCTCACCTCCTGGATTCTCTACTTAACTGGTGCCGCGCATGACCCGCGTCTTCTCCTTCCCGCATGGATATCAATTACTGCGGTTTGTTCCCCCTCACCCCTCCCCGCTATTCCCTCTTTTCTTCTTCTTCTTCTCTAACATTCCCCCCCGGTATATATAAACCAGATCCTCACATTCGCATACCACATAACCCAGCGCCAAATCAACATCAAAAAGGAAACCTCCGCCTCCCTATCCGTATTCTCCATCGCCAGCTTCGTTAGCATGTGCGCCTTACTCCTACAATTGCACCTCTCGCGCGCAAACGAGCATGACGTCCCCTTTATCGCGATTACGACGCGCGCCTGGGAGATTTGTGCTGATTGGTTGGTCGTTAGGGGGATTGGGACGCAAGTTTGATGCGATGAAGCGGATGGCATATATATACGACGACGCTCTTTCACGACCGCTGCTATCGAATACACGCTCTTTAGTCTCTGCAACTTTTTCTTCTTCTAGAATCGTTTGGAAAAATCTGCCAAGGCGAGTTCAACCATCGGACTTTGATATTTCGAACCCCTTTTTTTTGATTTGACATCATGTTGTTTTGCTTCGTTTTACTTTTTACATTTATTTCAAAAATTGTTTTCTCTATCTCTCTTTTCTTGCGCATGACGTACTGTATATTTTATTTTCCAGCCTTCTATCATCATTTTTCCCATTTTCCTTTTCTGCCTGTCGTTCTAATGTCCCCTTTCCCTTTTTTCCGCCCGCCGTGTCTGGTGTATCTCTCTACTTATGTGCCCCCCCCTATGCTCATATAAATATGAGCTCACGCGGGACAATGATTTCAACAAAAGAAAAAAAACTTAGGTTTGAATTTTTTTTTTTCTACTTTACGCACGCGCTGATAAGCAAGAAGGGATGCTTTTGATGTAATATCATTTGTTCTGTGTATGGATGGGATCTCTAATGGGTTTAAAAAGAAAATGAGTGAGTGGGAGTGCTAACAGTTTACACTTTGCATTTTGGCGAAAAGTGCTCTTTTTCCTGCTTTACTACTGCTTTGTGCTAATAGTACGTCGATTCCCTAAGGGATTGAGGCAGACTCGCGGGTTTGTTCTCGAAGGGGGCCGCACACTTAAGCAAGGCAAAAAGTAAATAAAATCTAGACAGATGGTGTTGAATTCTCAGTTGGTCAATGTTAGAAGGATTTCTACTCGGATCAGGTAAAGGACAATATAAATTACTCATTCTCATTCTCAATTACGCTTTGCAAATTCATAAGCCATAAGAGACGTTGTAAGGAGAGAGAGAAAGAGAAGAGCGCAGCAACGAAAAGCAATAACAAAACAGCAATTTAATTAGCAGTCTTGGGATAAAAAGAAAACTAATATCCCCCTCAATCTCCCTCCACGCGATATAAGAATAAAAAAAAGGAAAACCACAAAAAAACAAGCAAGCAAAAAAAAGCCATCTCTACAGATCATTTGGGTATCTATCAACGCCTCGTCCCGTCATCATCCAATTGTGTTGTTTAACAAGAGAAGGAACAGGTTTTTTCTCCTTCCTCGAAAAGAATCCTGGCCGGTTTCGTTCCACGAGGAGGCTTTAAAAAACAAAGGAAGTCGTATCTTGAATGTATTAAACAGCCCAAGTTATACATGCTCGAGCACAAGGAGCGATAAAAAAAAGAGGGAGGTTTGGGAAAACCGGCAGACAGGATAGGCCTCCACTTTGTCTCGGTACCAGGCGGGGTACGCGGGTTTTTTATCGCCGAGGAGAGTTTTGCCTTGCTCCTAGTCGGCGAGCAAAGGCGATGAACGACATGGCTCCTATGTATCAATCCTCTGGAGCGTAGACTGGGAAGGAGGCGACGGAACGGGCGTGATGATCTGATCTAGAAGCCATGGACCTGTAGAGGTTTCATTAGTATAGGTATAGAGAAGAGTAACATGAGGCGACGAAGACATACCTTGATGGTCTTGGCATCGAGTTCAAGCCCTTCCTTCTTATCGGTCAAAAATTCCTGGACATCTTTGCGCTGGTCCCCTTGGAGCTGGATCACCTCGCCCATCTCAGCGTCGCTGACGATGGTGCCATTGCAGGCTATATTACAGTCAGCATGATGACAGCACAGGAAAGGATGGTATCTAGGGAGTGGAAAGTCTACACATACCGAATTTCTTCTTGATCACCTTGAGGATCTTTTTCTGGTCGAACTTTTTGGGCAGACCTTGAACAGTGGTCAAAGTCTTACGACCATTGCGCTCTGTTGGGGGTGGGAAGAACAAGTCAGCAAATCGATGAACCACTGCAGAGTGATACAGGGTGGCGGGGAAGAGTAACGACGTACGTTGAATCCGTATATGGATATAATTTTGAGATTGTTTTGTATCGCCGGTATCTTCGTCAGCTTCGGCGAAGGGGTCTGTTGGAGCACGTGTCAGCTTACTGTTTCCCAGTATGATTGTTGGTGTTGGTGGTTGGTGACTTTCAGCCTCCAAACTACCCCACCATGCTAGGGAGACGACCACCTCATCTGATGACCTCGCGTGTCCAGTCCAGCAACGCAAACAACTGTTCAGTCGTTCAAGTTCCCCAAGACTCGTACACACAAAGAGCACAGAGGAAGATGTCGTGTGATGGTGTAGCAAGGAGGTTGCACGATGACGGGGGAGTGGCGACTTACCGAAGGTCTTGAGGTTTTCGATTGACATAAACCCGTCTTTTCTTGAGACTGGCCTAAGTGATGGTATTGGTAAAAGGAAGCTGGAGGGGTGGTGGTTAAACGCGTTAGAGAACCGATGCGCGTGGATAAAGAGCAGTAAGAGTTGGGAGAGTTTCGAGAGTGTGTTGAAGTTGCAACAAAGATGGAGAATGAAGAAGAGTGAGAGTTGACGATGGATGGAGGATGGATGGTGATATAGCAAAGGGAGGGGAAAGAGAGAGAGCGAAGACCACAGAAAACCTCTGCGGGATTTTGGTAGCGAAGCAGAATGCGCCACGGCCCATGACTCAGCAGGGCGGTGAGCAGGTGGCCAATCTGCCTTAGGTGTCTTGGCACCGAGACCGTGGAGATCCCGTGATTTGTCCGCTCTTTCCGCGAACTGCGACAACGCCAGCCCTCTGATTGGCCCAGAGAGACTTACCTGGTTTTCTGCCCCCAGACGGTAGTGACGACGGGGTGTTTCACCGTAGCATCTGGCTGGACACTTGTTACTCTTTCACACGCTGCGGCCGTTACGTGTCGATCAGACTATGGGGTGGCGACATGTGTCGCTAAAAAAACTGGCAGGCCATCGCCTCACTGATATGTTGGCAAAAAGCTTATCTCTATTCCTTATTTGCATGCATACTTAGCCTCGGATGCTAAAATCTAATCTTGGTTCCACTGGACCGTCCCCTCATACATAGCACGGGCCTTATCTTTCCATAGTAGCCTTCTTCTTCAGGTCTAGGTATTTTGCCGCATAGTCATTCGCCAGCACTAAATCCCCGGACAAATGCATCACCGTAGCCTTCTTCGCCATCATCTCACATTGGCCCCGCAAATCCTCCAAGCTCGAGTATGCTTCAAATGCACAGTCAATAAACTCCACTGCTCGCGCAACGTATTCCTTCCTGCGGACGGTGTCTTGCCGAACTTGTCCCGCGAGACCCATGTTACTGTCCACCAGGAGAGAATATGTCTGTGCTGCCAACCATGAGTCTTCGCACTCTAGCACCTGAGGAACTATACTCTCCAGCATATCCATCGCAGCCTGGAACTCGTTGAAGCTCATAAGCACCACTGATAGGGAGCATATGGCCTCCCAGAGAGCTGGGAGGAGTCTAGACCGATAAGCAATCCCGGCCGCTCGCATGGCGAGTGAAAATCCTTTCTCTGGCTGTCCCGACTTTTCCAGGAGGCGAGCCTTCAAGTTTAGTAGTTTTACCTGAGTTGCGACATCTAAATTCTCGGGTCGACTGGATCCTGCTAGCTGTTCGATGGCTTTGAAGGCGCCGCTGTGGTCACCCCGTCGCATCAGGAGATCAATGTGGAGGAATGCGAGTGTTGTGGTTAATTCTGCGTCAGGGAGCACACACGCCTGGAGTTGTGAGAGAATGTGTTCTGCAGCAACCTTATCATCTCTAAGATATAGTTAGCAGTTGTTTAGATAAGCGCGGATAAACAGAAGCACAGGGATTCAAGTACCTATGTAGCTGTCTCCGCAATTTCAAAGCTCCAGAGAAAAATGCCCAGTGCTGCTGGTTCTTGAGAGTGTGAAGATGATCGCCCGAGATCTCGTTGAGCCGAGCAGTTGCTTCGTTATAGCTACCTTTCGAAGCCAACTTACAACCCCCCAATCGTCAGCAGCTATTAAAACGAGAGATGAAGAAGCTTCCCACTCACTAGCACACTGCTTCTACATGTGATTCTAAGGTTGTCTTCGAACGGACCCAGGCTGGCATAGCATTCGCGAAAAATTTCGAAATTCGACCAGGCAAGATGGGTGACGCCTTTGATTGCGTGTTAGTATGGCAGTGAACTTCTGCGCCTCATGAAAAGGGGTTCTCGTACCTATCCTGCTGAATGTCGAAGCTTGCAACATCAGTTGAGGACCGACGGCATTCGTCATGTTCTTCACCACATTGAGGTACGATGCCTTAACGATATGCTCGAATGCCGAGGAGATGCTCTCGCCCTAAAATGCTGGTTAACATATGGTGATAAATCAGCATCATGTCCAGACATACATTCAATAACTCAAGCTTCGCCTCGCTTAGCAACGATGTGCTCAATAGACTCCACATTTCCGTCTCCTTCGCCTTTGCCTGAAGAAATGCTAAACTCTCCTTCTCGTTTCCAAGCATTCCAGTGTTCTGGACATCCCTCAGCGCATCGGGATATGCTTTGCCAAAATGATATAACCAGCTCATGCAGAAGTTCAGACAGTTCATATCATGAGTCTCTCGAGCAATGGTGATAGCTTCCTGTATCGCAGACACGGCTTCACTATGACAGCCAAAGTCTGCTTGGAGGATAGCAAGGTTTAAAAGCGCATATTGATAGAATGTGCGGTCGCGACTATGCATGGTATAGTCGAAGTAGCGATGAAGATGGTCGAATGAGGACGGGTAATCTCCCGCTTTCCAGGCATCGAGGAATCTACGAGTCATATAGTCAGCATGATGCTTAGATTCAATATAGGCAAGACATGGGCCAACACCTACCTTATATAATGAGATAGACTTGGGACAGTAACCCCTGACACAATCATATGCTCGAGTCGTGACTTCATCTGCTCTGTGATCCTACAACCTCTGTCTATTCGAAATGTTAGCAGGAAGCGGAGCCAAAGAAAAAATGTAATATATCGTAGAGGGGTGCATACTTTGCATTTCTCCAATCTGAAACTCCAACAGCCACTCCATATCCTTCGTACTCATCCCGACATCAGTGTCCATTCCTTCCTCTAAATTGCCATAAACAACTTTTGCGAGGTGACCCGTTAGATCTATGCCAAGCTCAAGCAAATTAACATCCACCTTCGTATGGCTCTCCAGCGGATTCTTCTTAGCCCAAGCCTGATACGTCGATAGTCGATACTTGATAAACCCACGCCACAAAGCCACAGCATCGTGGAACTGAAGTCTCGTATACTCAAGCTGTGCTCTCCTAACAAATGCACCTAGCGGAGAGGCGCGGGAAAGCAGCATCCGGTCCGTGACAGGGGCAGTGCCATTGTTCCTGTCTTTCAATTGCTCCTCGCGCGTCTTCACGAGAATGTCGGATATCTTTTTGATGAACTGGTCTAGTGAGTCCGAGCAGTCGATCTGCCAGATCTTTTTGAGGAAGAGATCCCATACTGTTCGGCCAGGTATGGATGATGCCAGGGTTGAGAGGGCATTTTCAAAGTCTTTGATGGACACTGAATGGCTTTTATCAATGGGGATGAGGGCGTATCCAGGGGGTTTTGAGCTTGGAGGGAGCAAGTGAGAGACTAGGAATGAGAGGACGGGAACGATAGCAGAGTTAGGAACCGCTCCATCAGTGTAGACGGAGATTAAGGCAAGAAGAGCAATTTTGGACGGAGTAAGATAGCGAGTCATTTTGGGCTCTCATGGTTGACTTGACTGTATGGACGTGATGTTCACCTTGCCCACCAACGCTAAGCGTCCATGATATATGCCTCCGTTTAGGGCAGCAACGAAGATGGGTAGGCTGATTTTTCTTCTTCACAGATAGCACAACCTTCCCTGCTAAAGATTAAAATATTAGAAGCCTCAGACTTGCATTCGAAAACTGCCTTTTTGCACTTCTCCCCTTGTTGGTTGATTCTACATTTTGAATTTCCCGACGCGTTCTTTGGGCGCTGGATTCAATATCACGTGATCCACGCGCTTTCTACTGCTCCGCCGCAGCATCTACTTTCTCACGTCTCTTATTCGACTATGGAGTGAGAGAGCAGATTATAAAGGACGTCTCATTATAAATTATTTAATAGCTATTGAAAGTCCCGATTCTCTAATTCTCTTCCCGCCAACCGCACCAACGAAACTTCTCCGCCCCCCCCAATAACCTGCATTTAGGCTTTTTTCGTTTTGCAGCCATCGTTGGGAACAATTGGAGTGCAGTTCTCGCCGGTATAGCCTCGGGGCGTCTATGGAGGAAGTTGTTAGCTACGCGTCTGTTTTTTCCTTCTTCTCGCGAAGACTTGGAAATAGAGGTAGTGCTTTCGTACCAAGCTGTAGCTCTCGCAGCAGTATCCCGTCGTGCTTCCAGTGCAAGCATTGATCTGCTCGGTATTGACATAGCCTTTTTTGGATAATGTCAGTTTGCCCAATATGCGAATCTGTGTTTGGTAACGCGGGAGGGGGAGGGGAATAACTTACAGCTCCAAGGAATGTCTCCCTGGAGATAATTACAGCACAACATTGACTTGTCGCCGCAGATGGGACCGACTGCGGTGGCAGTGGCCGTGGCGGTCAAGCCGAGGATTGCGAAGAGAGCGGTGGTTGAGAAGCGCATGTTGGATCTTGATATAGAGCAAACGGGTATAGATATGTCGTGCGTAGAGTTCTGGAGTATTATTGTTTTTTCAGGAGTGCTTTCTGTAGATGATGCTGCGATATCCAAAATGTTCCCATCATGGGCAGACAGCAGGCAGCTTTATATACTCCCAGCTTTTCACGATTGACGTCACACATCTTCTTAGCTGATATCAAGGCCGGGGAGATCTCCCTGTAAACCGCCCACGTTAAGCGATAATGGGAAGTTCGTTATTTGTCTGCTGCAAGCTGTTTCGTTAGGACTCAGACCTCGGAAAGCCCCCATCTCCACAAACCTCGTATGCAAAATACACGCCTGTGGAGTTAAGCCTGGTTGCATCCAATGTTTACAAGCTTTGGTGGGAAAAGGTAAACGAGCTCTCGTATCCGAGAAAGACTGCCCGAGATCTCGGTCATGCGAATGGGTAGGTTTGTGGCAGTTGCTGAAGCAATCCCAGCTCCCCCGCTGAGAGGGCGTTTGTGATGGTTCTCATTGGTCTGTGGACGCACACGATGTCTCACAACGACCCGGCAAGAAGATCTCTACTCCCTACATGCTGAACAGCGTCTAGTTCCTATGAATAGATAGCCCGGGTTAAAATAATTCGCTCAAGACAGCGGAGTCCCGAACGTTAAAACTTTGCCCACATCTTCGAGGCTCATGGTGTCGGGGAAATTGAAAAGAACATTTTTGTTCGCTTTTGCGAAGACGTGGAATCGTTCAAGCACAGATAAGCTGGATGAATGCTATACGCCACAGCACAACACAATTCTATGATGTCTGGCAATTATTTGGATGCTGTAATTTTTACAACCTCGGGGTCAAACCACGGTAGCTTCCAATGGTGCTGCCTGGAGAAATCGTACCTGATCGGCTCGAGCATGTGGAGACACGTGGGTAGGGGGGCTGCGAAAGGAGATGGTGACTATTGACTAGCCTAACAGGTCATTGCAAGGCTCAAAGAGTATGAGATCAAAGCTGTTCTCTGCTAAGTGCCTTTTTTTCAGTTTCCTCCGGGAGAGAATATGTTGTCACGCATCAGGTAGCATTGGAGTGGATGTCTTCACTTCCAGACCTTGGGTGCCAGCGAGAAGGGGTCCCAGCAACGACACAGATATCCCAGCTTAAGATCCTAACTATGCAAAAAGCTTCTTATGCTTTTCCCAGCCGTCAGGGCATCCTTCCTTTCGGTGTTTAAACCCGCAAACCTGGTCCCCAGAGCTTTCGTGATGCCACTGCAGAGTGCACCGGACGGAGTAGTCTATTTAGTTCATGATGGAAAGATGCGACTCTTGCTCTCCAGATCCTATCTCCGGGCAAACTTGACCAGATTGACTGGCATCTCGTACAGCCTCTTTGGACAAGATATAGGTTTCCAGCTCTCCCAGGGCCCCTAGCCAAAACCATGGGGAAGGCACTAAAGTCTGGGTCTTGACACCACAAGCATGTAAGTAAATCGGCCCGACTTATCCCCCCAGCAGCTAGAGGTCCCATTCTTTTCGACAAGCCTCAATATCCTTGTAATCATCTGGACCAAGCGCAGGAGCCCCTAACTCAACAAGGGCATGCACAAAATGCCATTGACGATGAACAGCTGCTGTTTTGGTAGGCGTGGAGCTGAAGGGCCACATATCTATGTCTCCGTGGTCTGGTATATAGTTGATATCGGCGCCATTTTCGACCAAAAGTTTCAGTACAGCCTGTTGTCCGTGGACGCTTGCAAAATGCAAGGCCCTTCCTAGCACACTCTTCGTGTCCAAGCGGTGCCTGGGTGCTACCTCCAGCAGCAGGTACTCAACGATATCATCATGACCATGTTCTGCCGCAACATCAAGCAGCTCCCACTCCGTATAGTAGGTAGACAGGTCAACCGGGCATTGCGATGGCATGCCGCGGATCATCCGTTTTGTCCCATCAAGTAGCAGTTTGAGAATTGACAAATGGCCCCCTCCAGTCGCTAACTGCGCAGCAAAGCCATCGTCATCTATGGATCCAAACTCATAGTCGGTTCTGGTGGAAAGCAATAACCGAACAAGCTCTAAATGTCCTTTGTACGAAGCAAGCTGGAGGCTTGTTAGTTGAGTGTGATGAGCTGGAGGTGGATTTGGGTAAGGCGTGATTCCCATCTCTTGCAGAACTTGAATCGCTTCGATTGCTCCGTTTAAGCAAGCACCAGGCAAGGCAGCACGGAGGAAGTGATCGATACCATTCGTGCCTATTCTAGCATCCTGAGCGGATTTCAGCATCATTTGGAATATAGAAATATGGTTTCCAATCGCAGCCTGTTTCAATCCCTGCATGATATTGCCGGCGTGAATTTTGTATTTGGGGTGTAGAAGCAAGCGAACCATTCTGTTATCGCCATTTCGACATGCAATACCTAGAGCCGTAGTGCCCACTAGTGGCCGGATATATGAAGCAGAAGAGCCCTTTTCAAGAAGGCGTTCAGTGATTTCAACATGTCCCTGTCCAACAGCGGCAAAAAGAGGTGGGCCAACCCAGTCGCTGCCCACATCGGGACGCTCGCCTTGCGTCAGGGCCTCTACAAGCGCCATGTCTCCCGTGAACGCGGCAATAGTCAGCCTGATCTCTCGAAGCGTATCTGCATAAAGACGGCCAACATTTTCATGACAAAGTTTGTCACGCATTGCCTCTATAATCTCGCCACGCCAGTGATGTGCCATGCACATACAGACCGAGGTTAGAACATCTTCCTTGGATTGATCGGACTTGTCGTCACGGTGAAGCATGAGATAGTCCACAATTTCCCACAGACCCGATATATATGGGTTTCGTATTTTCTGATGGAGGGCCTCATATCTCAGGTACCTTACAACCAAGTGGGGGTTCATGTAGACTGCCATGTTAAAGTCTACGTGGTTTGCAAACGTCCCAGTCGTGCAGAGTGCGCGTATGACCTCGTCTGAGAATAGTTCTAGCAAATACCATTGTTAGTTCCGTTGAATCAAACACATCAGGATGGGTTTCTTAATCACATACTGCACACAAGACGAAGTCTCAAGGACTTTTCTAGTTCTATCGAGTGCACCGCCTGCTCCATGATCAGGGTAAGCAGCTCCCGAGGCAGGAGAAGTAGCATGATTGGCAAAATTGAGTTTATGGGCTTGCTTCAGAGTTTAGAATCAGGTGTGATATCAACGAGTATGCGCACGTGTCTCCTGAACAGAACGCAGATTGACAGAGACCTGGAGCTGGAGGAAGAGGACAGAACATGGAGATGAACCTAGTCGGCGAGGATGGCGGGGCGCTAACATGGATAAATAATCGCCTTTATTTCGCTTACTCCGGGCAGCATTATTAGGCGTCAACCTCAAACACAAACATTGATGTTGGAATCCTTTCCTCTCAAGGCTCAAACATGGGCATTTCCTCTGCAGATGTTGGTTTCCTGTATGAATGGGGATTATCTGATGCGTTCCTTGCTTATCTGCCCTCTCAGACTCAACGGAACGTTGCTTTCAATCTTTCCTTCACTTTTCAGGGTGCTGTATCTCATGCCGTCCATTCATACTTACTGTGCTACGTTGCTAGGCAGGACTTGAGGTGACTCTTCTACGGAATAAAAGGCAAACTTTCGGCATGGCTCTGTTACTGCAGCCTCCAACACCTTAGCTAACGCACTCTGGACTCCATACTACTCTCTCTTTTTTGTCTCTTCTTTCCACTGACGCGTTTCCAGACTAACATGACTGTGTTTCTGGTCTTGAGATACAGCAGCTATCTATATTGCTCCTGCTTTAATTGCCATTGTCTTCGTGGCTCCGACGCCAGCATGGGAGCTGTGTGACATTTCGTTGTGGAACACTATGCTTACTCGATCATGGACAAAGGATATATGTTGGATGCATAGCAATGCTTCTTTCACCTAAACAATGTAAGTTCATCTGGGAAAGGCTAGCTGGTCGTTTGTGCTACCAGTTTACTCACTGATACCAAAGCCTTGAGTATTCTCAGCCCCTTGCTACGGAAACTCCTATTTGATGCACTGCTCTAAGCATCCGCATTCTAAACTTTAAAAACCTTTCTCATGTTTCATGCCACAGTAAGAGATTGAACCCGGCTGCAGCCAGACTTGCCAGGAACTTTGTTCTAGGCTTGGATATAAAAAGAGTGTTCATGTCCTCAACCCCACCAATAGACCGGAAAAAACCTCAGCAACCAAATTCTTTCTTATTAGCACTTCTTCACTGCTCCTCGGCCTATTACCCGTTCTTTCCCGGTGGAAGAACCTTTTGCCTACTACAACAATGCACTTCTATTATTTCGTCCTCGTTGTGATGCTCTCCATCGCTTCAGCGGTGCTTGCTGTAGACGCCTCCGACATGAAGCTGCCTGAAGAATGCAAATTCCCCAAAGTAGCCGATCCAAAACTCTGCTGGGGACCGTACAACAATAACGCAGCTTGCCCAGGCGTACGTCAAAGTCCTTCTATAGCCCCTCTCATAGTAGAGGTAGGGGTAGAGATTATCCCCTGGTTCTTTTTCTTTCTTCTCTTTTTTTTGTTTTTGGCTACGCGTTAATCTGATGCTAACATCAATCCAACTTCCATCTAGCCTTGAAGAATCAAGCTCAGCGTAAGTACTGATATACAACCCTTTATAAAAGTGTCGTAGGTGGATTTCTTTTGCTAATTATCTTGGGGTTATATAGAAGGATTGCTGGCTCTGCTGTCGTTTCCCAATGTAATTACTTGGTTACTTGAGACGCAAGTGCGTACATCCATTTCTATGGACTGCTAGCTCTTCAAGAAGTTCTTAGTTAATCAGACAGGGTCATAATTATCAGAGATACCTGGTGTAGGGTGTTGTCAGGCGCCCTTGTCCTCCTGGATTGGCATATGAGCGGGTCTCAATATCTACTTCTACTTCTTATGTCTAGCCTTTGTCTCTCTGGAATTTTGCAGGGAATTCTATAAGCAGGGATATACGAGATCTTTAACATTTCTTCCCCCCCAATTCTCTTTTTACTTCTCGCCCATTACGTACCTTTTGTATTTATTGGAATTCAATGTTTAACTCTCTCTCCCCTATCTGCTTCTTCCATGCTGCTCATTCTGTCAAATATAGGAGTAATATATTTCTATTGGATAAAGACACAATAAGTCCATGACACACTTCATGAAAAAAACATCAATTCAGGCTGAAGTTTATGCATAACATCAAATGTTTGGTCTCAAGAAAGGGTTGTCATGGATGTATGGACTGTGCATATTTAGATACTCGAACCCCTGAACTTCAAAGAGAACTCTTAGTTACCAAATAAAATGACAGATAGTTGAAAATGCCTTTATCTTACTGCAGTGCTACAACTTGTATGAAGTTTAAAACAGGTCTTTTTCATAACCTCTTGAGAAAATGGCTTTGTAGGTTTTGAATTGTGATGTTTGATACTACATTCAACACTTCAGCTTCAATTATATTTATCCAAATATACTCTTTGTTTTAAAGAATATATAAAGGTTTTCAAATTCTCAATTGTGTTTAATAGATTAGTAGCAACTTCTTTTTTTATTGCTGTATATCTAATCGAATCTCAAACCAATATCACTGCTTCTCGAGTTCTGTGTCAAATCGTTTCCAAGCTATCCGACCTTCTACAACAATGCGCATCTTAAATTACCTCCTCTTCGGGCTGCTCTCTAACTCTCCAGCAGTGCTGGCTGCGCCAGCTGTTACATCTACGCTTAGTGAAGAGTGCAAAAGACTGGAGGGAAAACTTGATAGATATGATTACGGCCCGTTTGCTAAGAAGGGCCAGTGCAAAGACGGCGACGTATGTTAAAATCTCCCCCGTTCTTCAAGAACGTAGCCACCATTTCTCTTGAGCTAACGGAAAATTTACCTTATAGAAGGAACGAGAAGCCAATGTAAGTATTTAATGCGCTACGTTTTTCCAGATTTAGTACTTTAGGTGGCAGCTAATGGTTACACAGGGGGTTAAGAAATGTTGGATATGCGCTGAAAAGCGGGTGCTAGGCGCAGATGGACTACCTATCCCAGATCCGTTGTCAATGTTCAGACCTTCTCCATCTGCGCCGGAACCTTTCTCCCCACCGTGACGGCTCATCTATCATTAGCCCCTCGTCAAATTTTAAGGCAACTGTTTTTCAAACCAGTCAAGGCTCTCCCCAAGGCGCGTAAATCAGCACTCAGGAACCAAATACGCACATTCGTCGAGATATTTCCCCTTCCTCTAGCCCTGCTAGAGAGGTATACGAGGGTTCAATATTGTGTTCTACTTTTATTTTTTGTTGCCTTTTTTCGGGAATATTTGTGGAGGAAGTCTCTCTATATCCAATCTTTCGCATCGCTCTTCCCTTTTCTCTCTTTTGTTTTCTACTCGGGGGTGGTGGATACATCTATAGAGTTCAGTCTTTCAAATTCAATTATTTCTGCCCACATCGTTCTAGTAATTTTATATGAAGGATTTTTATAGCGTCGACTACAGAAACAAATCTTGACCTCTAATGGGCATTTATCAGAGAAATTCCCTGCTGGATTTCTTGAGTAAGTAATTTGCACGCCTCCACCATTTTAGCAGGTAGCCCCTTTATGAAAAGGGGGTTCTTCGTCAGTTCCCCTATACATGCTTTTTGCAATCCCCATTTTCCGTTGTCCCCTTTCCTACTCTCTACATGTAGCTAGTCTCTCATATATCAATGAAATGAACCCATACGGCTGCGTCTACAGGTTTTGCTGCTTCGTACAACGTTGGTGTTCATTGTGCTAAGGGCCATTCCATTCAAATATTATGAAACAATGCAATGTAATACTACACAAATCAGCATAGTATAAAGTACTTCAGAGACTGCATTAAAACACCAACATCTGAACATCTTCAACTGCTAAACAAAATGACAAAGGAAATTGTTAAGTTGCACAGCTTCATTTCTATTTCACTGTTCTAAAGTTCAAAAGGTCAAACCAAAGCTTGGTATACAATTGCATTGGGAGACCAACTTGTATGTGTTTTAAAACACCAAATTTGATCCCATTAAAATCACCAGCTGAACCGAATGGATCAGATAGCTCCTCTTTGTTGTAAATTTATACATAAAAGAGTATCTATACTACTCAACTTTGCTCAACAGATCAGCAGAAATCTTTTCAATCTTTACTATTAATCCATTGATTACACTTTCCTCTTCCGCTTCTCTACCAATATCACTATATTAGAGAGCAAGTTTTTAGTATACAAATGTTGGTCCGACATTGCTTTCAGCACAGCGCTACCTGCTCTCCTTCCCGCAGTGTTTGCACTACCCTCTGATCTAAAGCGTGCAGCGATCATACCAGAGGATTTGAAGGCATGCAAAGCAACGAAAGAACTTGACGGAAATTGCTATGGACCATATAAGCGTGGGTATAAATGCTCGGGAGACTGGGTAAGCTTTCCACTCCCCAAGTGAAAGCTTCGAATGTTACCGGGTACCTTTTCCTTTGGCTAGAATTCCCCTAGCCTCCTTAAGCAAGATTTGTACGCTAATATAACCATTGTCTGTGCGAAATAGTCGGAGCACCTATTCGAAGTATGACATTTTAGTACCCTAAAATCCGACAAGCTGGACTTTCGTTGCTAACAATTAGCTGCAGGGCGGCTGCGTTAAGTGCTGCCCAGGAAAATACAATATGCTTGGAGTAAGTCTTTCCGTCATCGTGAAAAAGTCCAAGACTAACCATTAGGTAGGGAATGTCGTTTCCTCCCGACGAGGACTTGAAACCTGGGACGAGAAAATATTGGGGATGATTTTATCTGCCCGTTTCCAATTAGCCTCTCTCTCTCTCTCTCTTGTTCTTTCTTTCGCTTTTCATTTCTGTCCTTTTTTTCGGCGATGGAATTGCTGGGAAATTCCTCATTAGCCAGTATCTATCTTTCGGTGTTTGGATTCATTTGTCCTTGCAGTGGCTTATTTTGCTCCAGGGAGCTATCAGCTCTGTATTTGGCTTTGCATTCGCATCAATTCATGGTGAACTAAATCCCCCCTCAACTCAAAGCTGGTCTTATATCTGGTTATGCCTCTATTTTTGTCTGTAAACCAGGCAATTATAGCGTCATCTTTCTGCTTTCTGTGTCATTTTTATTGTCAAGTCTGGTTGTAGTTCCCATGGTGAGCCTTCAAAACCAATGGTACTGTTACTGGGCTTTGGCAGAAAATGACGCTATAAATGCCTGGTTCATAAACAGATATAAGCAGTCTGTGTAGTAGTTCGTACGCAGCTACAATTATAAGTTGAACTATTTTATGGAGATCAAAAGGCCGCGGACTCTCTTGGCATCAAAAGCTTAAATTACATCATCGGAGTCATCCCACTTTATCGACACCGACCTCGAAAATCTTCCAGCACCCGGAATTCTTTTTCAAAATAAAGCAGTCCCCCAATTGCTATATATACTAAAGAAATGTCCAAGGCAATTGTGAACAGCGATCTCAAAGATGTCCTCCCCCTACTTGCCCGGGGGAAGGTTAGAGATCTATACGAAATCGACGCGAAGACGCTGCTCTTCGTGGCTACAGATCGCATCTCCGCGTACGATGTGATTATGGAAAATGTAACGCCCATTGAAATATCAGTCAATTAACAAGGCATAACATACTAACCATCTTCTCACCCAGCCTATTCCAGACAAGGGCATCCTCCTCACGCTCCTCACAACGCACTGGTTCCGGCATCTCTCGTCCACCATCCCCACTCTCCGCACCCACTTCCTCACTCTCGACCTACCGTCCCGGATCCCCGAACCCTTGCGTCCCACGCTACAGAATCGCAGCATGCAAGTGCGCAAGCTCAAAGTGTTCCCCATAGAGGCTATTGTGCGCGGCTACATCACTGGTTCCGCGTGGAAGGAATATCAGACGTCGGGAACGGTGAATGGGATCGAGGTTCCTAAGGGACTAAGGGAGAGTGAGAAGTTCCCTAATGGCCCGATATATACACCGAGTACGAAGGCGGAGATTGGAGACCATGATGAGAATATCCATCCTGATCAAGGTATGTTTTGAGAACTTATCTTTTCTTTCTTTTTTTGGGTGATGCGTCATGCTGTGATAGCTACCCTACCATAATTTCTTTTTACCCCGCCATGCAAAACTGCAGCTCTCCCCGCCATCTCTTCACAACATTATCATACGATAATACAGCAAAAAATATGGCAAACCGTTCCCCCCTACACAAAATCCGACGAAGCACAATACTAACAAACTTGACTTTTTTCGTTTTCTCCAAGCCATCGAAATCCTCGGTCCAGATTACGCAACTCGCATCTCTACGCTCGCTCTAACCCTCTACACCGCCGCACACACCCACGCCCTCTCCCGCGACCTAATAATCGCAGACACAAAATTCGAATTCGGGCTCGACGAAGAATCTGACGAGATTGTGCTGGTTGATGAAGTTTTGACGCCTGATTCATCGAGGTTTTGGTCGGTGGAAGGGTATGAGGTGGGGAAAGCGCAGGAGAGTTTTGATAAGCAGTTTTTGAGAGATTGGTTGGTGGGGAAGGGGTTGAAGGGGAAGGATGGGGTGGCTATGAGTGAGGAGGTGGTGGTGAAGACGAGGGAGAAGTATGTGGAGGCGTATGAGAGGATTACGGGGGAGAAGTATGCGGCGTAAATTGGAGGTGTTTTTCTTTTTTGAGGGGGTGGCATTTTTTGGATACTTCGTGCAATTTCATCTTTGCGCTGTTGTAAATTATCAGAGGTATATAGGCTTCGGCCAAAAGAGAAAATAGAGCGGGATGGATATGATTGATTCATATAAATGAGAAATGGAATGAGAAAGGCTGAATCAAACACAAACTGACTCGTAGACCTAGTTATACAATATAAAATGTTCCCCCACATACATAACAATGGAGCTGTGTTTCCGGTTCAAAGAAAACGCCTTGAAGAACAAACAAAAGAGGAAAGAAAGAAATCCCAATCCTATAATTCTCCTACCTCACTTCTTCTTCAGCCCCTTAATCCCCTTCAACCTCTCCAACCCTTCACCCTCCGTCTCCACAAACGTCGTATCCTCCTTCAACTTGTGCTCGCCTCCCGACTCCGCCAACGCATTATTCCCACATAACCTCCTCTCCTCCTCCATCTCTTCCTCCGTCAAACCATTCGTCGCCCAAACGCGATGGATTCGCAAGTCATACGGGCCCTCGACGCGATCTGTCAGACCGATACCGACGGACCGCACGCGCGATTGTAGCAGGCTCGTCTGCGGCTCGATGGCTTCGCCGAGATTCGTCCGCACAAAGTCCTGCCAGCGGATAATGATGGTTTCCCAGCCCGAGGGATCTGGGTTGGGCGTTGTAGTGTGTGAGAGAATTGGGGAGTTTGGAGGTGGGAAGTCAGCGAGACCGGCGGGGATGTCGTCTGATAATGGATCCTGGGATGGTGATGAAGAAGACGCGAGCGGGCGTGGGACTCGGTGGTGCTGCGTGAAAAGGCGGTGTTGGTGGATGTCGGTATCGACGATAGAGTCGGTCTGGATGTTCACGGTATATCGCCTGCCGTCGGATTTCACCCGCAGAGCGAGGTATGCGTACGGATCCATGTCCCAGAGTAATTTCCCAAACACCCATGAGCGGTCCTGATTCCGGAATGCTGCGTAGCCTATACATCCCCCGGAGCAAAATAAACTATAAGTATCCGAAACAAGATAAAAGAATCACAAGCTCATGGATATTCTGCCATACCCGTCCTATGAATCTTCCAGTTCGTAGGTAACTTTGTCGATATCGATCCATGAAAGCGTGCGTGTGGAGGCGTATTCGTCGCAGCGTCCGCGGGGACGTGATCCAGACTCGCCGTACTGAACCCACCCACCGCACGATCTGCCATCGTCTTACATGTCGCGACAGTCTCAGGGTTCTCGAAATCGAGCAGGTAGCGAGGCTTGTGAGGGACTTGGAGGGCTTCCATATTCCATGCTATACATTATCAATCAAGGAAACACACTGGTTAGCTTGTCAATTGAAGCGAACATCGCAAATACAGAGACATCCTCCGGAATTCGAACATACCCAGCTTTGTCAATCGTGATATCTCCTCCGCACTTCGCCTGAAAATGCCCGTTCTACCACGAGACAGACATACTGCTGTGGGTATCATTATGTATAGGAATAATATTGAAAAAATAAAGCGGCTGCGGATTTAACCTGCAGATATCATGGAGGGACAAGCAAGAGTTGTCGCAAAATGAGTATGGTAGACGGAGAGAAGGTTTGGGAGCTCTCCAGCACAAGCAGCGGAGAGATGCCCACCCGATGACTTCACAGTCACGTGACTTGAGCTATCCAGTCCACTGCTCCCAGGTCGGGGTTGATCAATGCATTACATGTCAAGAGATCGAAGGTTCAGCACATTGCACTATATACAGGAAATTCATACAGCTGAACAAAATACTAGAAAACCACAACGAAGGCACTATCTAATCCATCTGCGCCAAGAGTTCACTGGTTCGGTATATATACGAAGTCCAAAAAGGAAAAACCAGCCGCGGATGCCTGCAAACAACAAACATCTGATGGTATATATATACAAAAAGGAACCAGAGTAGACAGAAAATAACAAGAATATCCCTGCTCCATTGTGGAAAATGGCAAAAAAGGTACATAGTACACAAAGATTTCAACAAGAAATGTGTCATTCATGAAGCAAAAAGGTACCGATTTGAATGAATACAATCGCTCAAGGAAGAATATACACAGCGATAAAAAAAAGGGGATATAAAAGAGGAGGAGGGATTGGAAAAATGAAGAAAGCGAAAAGAAAGCAGTGATACAGATAGGGGCAAAAGTTTCAGGGCTCAAACCTCCCAATTCCATACGCATGCCATGCTAAAAAATAAAATAAAAAGCCAATGCCGTCACAGCCGTCATAACAGTAAAACAGGGCAAAGAACAAAAGAAAAACACCAAAGCTAAAAGCACAGATGAAAAGAAAGGAAACATATATAGGTAGGAAGGATTCAAAAAAAAAACATAAAATCCAAAACTCCTCTATAATAATATATGGGCGCAAAAGAAAGGATCAAAGCCACGCCATTATCCACGAGTCTGCCTGGCTCCAAAGTAGCCTAGATTCAACGCTGTATCGTTAACACCAACAATCGGAGCTGACTCTTCCAGCATCTCCCACGCCCGCATGGGGTAAGGGCCAATGATGCGACCGCGCTGTTGAAAGCGGAGTTTGCTCATCAGGGAGTTAGAATCCTCGGCGGCCGTCGGGGTCATGTTATTAGAGTTAGAAGCAGGGAAAGAGTGTGATGGGAGGGGTGCCGCCAAGTTTGCCGCTCCAGCTGCGATTTGAGAGTTCTGGGGAGCGGGGAGTTGGGAGGGGGTGGATGAAGGTGGTGGGGTGTCGGTGAGAGGACCAAGCAGGAAGAGAAGACGAGGGTCGTTTTGCGGTTGGAGGAATGGAGGACAACGTTCTCGAAGGAAACGGACGCATTGCTGGCGCGCTTCGTCAGGCAACGAGTCGACAAGAGTGGCAGCAACATCAAGAGCCTGGACTTGCAGGTTTGCGGCTGTAATAGAACGATCGAGCTGGAATTTAGATGGTGGGAGAGGTATGGTGGACGGAAACCTGAAGCGTTGGGTCTTGGAGAATATAGGAGATAGAGCAATGCAACAAATCGTGATCAAAAGGCGTGTCCTGTCGACGAGATCGGACTTGGACGTCGCGGTGGAAGAAAGCGTTGAGTGATGGATAGCAACAATACGTAAGAGAACATAGAACCAAAGTGCGATAGCCTGCTCCTGGGGTGCTGGCGCCAAGCCAGAAGCTGCATCTCCATTAACCCCAGGATTGTCAGAATTCTTGGTTTCGTTCGACAAGAGTACGACTCTCTGCAAGAGCATGTTCATCTTCTCAACAAGACTGGCACCAAACCCAGAAGCTCCACCATCCGCGATACTGTAGGCTAGATCTTCGACGATGCGTAAATAGACAAGGCTAGTACGGCTAGGGTTGGTAGTTTCACTGGACTCATCAGCCGCGGAGTGTTGAAGAGCAGGCGGGAGCAGCATGGACAGGATCTGAGACTCCGCTCGTCGCCGAACCTAAAAGTAATATTAGCATACGGTCAAAAAGATGCACACTTATCAAGAAGATCACTCACATGTTGTGCTGCATCTGCCTGCAACACACCCAGCACATCTCGCCAATGAGAATTCCCACTCTGAACGCCCGATTCTGCGGTCTTGAACAACAGGTCAAGTACCTTGGTTTTCGTCTCATCATCAGATACAGTATTGAAATGCAGCCGTAACTGGGCGAGGCAGAGCGGAAGAGAAAGGTCGTTGATCAGTTGCATGGTATCGTCCACGACCGCAAGAGCTGCAGCAGTGTCAGTCTTGTTCCCAGACATGGCAGGTTTCAGATCATACGAACCGCCTTCAGCCTGCAAGCCGAGTAGCGAAAACAAAGCCTGATGAATGACGTCTGCGCAAGTTGGGTATTTGGTCAGAACTTTGTCTACACCATCTCTAGAATCGATATCCTGATGGCTAACAATCTGCTCGCGCAGAAGGGGTAGAATCAGATCTTTCAACGCATATCCATGATCACTTTCCGCCAAAGTGGCCGTACTCCCGGACAATTCAACTAGGATATCTTGGACAAGGCTCAGTACATCAAACGGGCACTGTGATAGATATTCTCGTCGGGCGATTTTGAATCGGTATAGGACCTAAAAAATGTTAGCAACACAAGATAATTGAGGGAAATGTGAGAACTAAACTAACCAAGTCTAAGAAGGGACCATCTGCCGCTTCTTTGGTGTCTAGTAGCCTAAGCATGTCGAGGTACAACCTGAGCCGATCTGGTATCATCTCGCGTTGGGATCCAGAAGATACAACGGCCTTGACCAAAGAGGAGAAAGCTTGAAAGGTTACGCATCCAACTCCAATTAACGGCGGGAGAATAAGTACAAGACTCGGTCTGGGAGCGGACTTCAAAAAGTGTACCATCCACTTAACCATAAGCGAATCAAAGGTTTTGGTATTGAAGGTCCGGAGTTGCGCGAGGTATCGTGCGATTTCGTTTGTGCCCAGCTTTAGATCCGTACGCTCCGATCCAAGTCGCTTGGAGAGGGTTTCGAAGATGCGGGCCATCGTCTGCTCATCCATGGTATTTCCGGAAGCCAAAAGTTGATTTAATTCCTCTGTAAACGTTGGATTGGCCGTGTTTAAACCGTCCGCCATATGGTCCGACACAGGTGAAGACGCAGCGATGCCAAGTTTCCTATCTAGCTGGACTAGGTCGCGACGAAGAACTGCAAGGGTGGCAATCTCATCTGGCACTTTTATCACTACATCAAGAAGTGAAGTTATCAAATCCGTGTTTGGAGGATCAGTTTTGCTGACTCTGACATAGGCCTCTGTGAAGCTTTTGAAGAGGTCGCGAGTCGCCCCAATAGCATTGAAAGAATCAAAGTGGTAATTGAGCGTATCCGCGGCGGATGCAAGGACAATCGCATCGTCCGAGCGCGAGGCGTGCTTCAAAACATCAGCAAGCATTGACAGATCGCTGAGGCATTCCAATACATGACGAATTTCGAAAAATTCATCAGGGGTAAGGCGTGATATCTTAATATCGCACGCAAAGTCGTTATCCATCGCACTTCTATATAATTGTGTAAGCCAACCAGTAACATGCAACGAAAAAGGAAACCAAAAACTCACTTCAAGCAGCTCTTGATGTGCGACGCCACATGATCACGAAGCCACTGCCCTATATGAGACTTGACCGTCCAGCTCAAGGTGGCAAAGTTGATGTCGTCCGTCATGTCATGATCCTCACTGCCTCCATCTTCGGAAAAGATTTCTGGAAGCCGACGCTTCAGGAAAGACTTGATTAGCTGGGTATGCCGAGTCTCCCCTGACACCGAGTACCCCGTCCTCGCAAGCAGAGTATTGCGGAGGTTCCATACATGCTCGGGCAAGCGGCATAACGGAATGTGACACAGAAGCTCGACATCAGTGGACCCGTTCTGCGCTACATTGTCAGATTCAATTATGACGCTAGTGTCAAACGTACTGACCGTTTGTCCTACGAGCACTTTGCTGTGGACAACGCCCCGCGCCATCAGCCACTGCAGATATCTGCCCACGGAGAAGGACTGTGAACGGATGAGTTCCGATATAACATGGAAGATATCCATTTTTCGCAGTCCTTTCCCACGATGGTTCTCTGCGAGGAAGCTGAGGATATCAGAGTCTATGTCCACTCCACACCGTTTCCAGCGACGGAGGAGACGGACGGCGACGTAGGTTCGACAGAGGCCAGCGCGGAACGAAGTTGATGCCCATTCCATAATTTTCCCGATCAAGGCGCTTTGATCTATTGGAAGCTTCAAACATTCCGACGAAAGCGCAGAAAAGTCATTCGACGAGCAAAAGGAGTCAAGCAGGCGGATGAGACACTGGGTTGGAGACTTCTGCGCGGTCTTTTCTACATCTTTGCTGCGTTGCACACGCTCATTCCTATCGGATAATTTAGCCAGAATTAATTGCTCCTCCTGATCGCCTGGATTCAGGCAAGAAAACAGCACCGGCTGATATTTGCTCCAAGTTTGGGGCAACACGAAGCAAGATGGACGGGTCTGCACAAATCTCTTGATCAAAACGGAGAGACGACTGGTTATTGGGTGTAGAATATTATTGTGGTTAAAAGATTGTGCCTAACGTGAAACGGGTTGGTAAGCTAAACACGCTTTGTATATAAACTAGAGTCACATACCTGACGGAGCTTCTCGAGCAACGTTTCTGCAAGGCGACGGCCGCGCTTGCGATACCGCACCAAACTCTCCCAATATACACCAGCCATGAGAAGCCATGCTGGAAGCGTATTCAAAGATGAGGTATCCAGTGAGGTGAGGAACCATTCTAGGAAGACATCCTGATCCAAAAGATGCTCCCCAAAAAGCCGCGCCGCAAGTCTCAAACTGTGTCGCAAATAGTTAGTCAAAGGAGGAACTCAACTTAAGTGGAATGGTACAGGTAGCAACATACGCGTAGGACATTTTGGCCTTCCAATCTGGCTCTCCGCAATTTCCAAGAACACCTTCAACAAACTGTTGTACATTCATTGTCCAGTCCTTAACCCATTTAGCCTCCAGACCACTTGCAACGGCAGCAGAGGTTCCCTTTCTCTTAAACGCTCGTATTTCGTTTGCGCCAACACATTTTGCCAACCAAATAGCTCTACCAATCGGGATAGACTTGCTAAGACATTGGTCTAGGAGAACTTTCCCTCTGATACCGTGCGGTATAGTGCGACTGAGTCTTCGCAGCGGAACTGAGGCATTGGCCAAGTCCCGAAGCCATGCCTCGCGTTTGTTATCTGTCAGCGTTACTCGTGGTGGGGGTCTGAAAGTAGACGACGCGGTGACTTGGGAGCTGGCTTGTCGTTTCTCGAGAGCGGTAGTGAAAACGGCAGAGAGGAGTTTTAGTCCGGCGCGGTGTTTAAATTGCGCAAACAGGGAAGGACGGGCGGTGTTGCTTTCATTCTGAGATACCTGCACCCGGTCATAGAATCCTTGCTTCGAGGTTTGTTCGGTGAGGACATCTTCCGGGTGCGATCCAACCCAAGGATAAAAGTCCGCATGTTCTAGATGACGGAGGAAGTGAAATTAGTTTCTGTAGGCTACTTGGCACAGTCTGGCGGCGGGAGACTTGGGACACTTACTCTCGGCTATAACTCGCGGTGCATCGGAGGGTGTCTGGAAGCGAAATGGAGTCGTCTTCACAGCATCTGCACTTATAATGGGCTTGGAATGCGTCACGCCCGCCGTATGTCTCTTTGGGGGCTTATATTTCCAGGGGCGAATGGGGAATGGGGGTAACGAAGCCGGCCGCGACCATTGCGCCTCTCCTTCAGAGTTGCCATCTTGCATAGACCCCCCCTGACCTGTTCTAATAGTACCCTCTCGTGTCGACCAAGTTTGTCTTCCCCCGCTGGCATCTGAGGGGAACTGTCTCCTCAAGTCCGATGGGTTTATTGACGGCTGAAGGTCAACCCCAGCTGACATGCGCCCCGGATCCAGCATGTCCACGCCAGCATCCAGCTTAAGCCGCTTTGCAGGACGATCACCACCTGAAGTCCCATAGTTATTGTCTGACAAGTCGATGACAACCGCATTGTGAGGAACGTGGCTGGTTAGGGTTGGGTCAGGCTGGCTTGCGCTGGGACGACCGGAAGTCCGACTTGGGACCGCACGGGGGAGCGGCAGCTGGGGGATGGCGGTCGAAGAGTGGGGGGTCATCTCAATAGTAGATTCCACATCCTGATGGAAGCCATCAGGACCTCTAATCCATGTGTATCTGTTGCAGCTGGGCGATGAATTCAAATGTATATCTTGATCGGAGTTAGGTGGGAAGAACGGCGGCGGAAGGTCGGTGAGGCCCGCTTGTCGCCGATCGATAAGTAAGCCGCGCTCCGGACCTCGCTCAAGGGGCGCGACGACGGCAACAATTACTAATAAATCGGCGTCCAATGGGATATTATCTTCCGTGCTAATAAGCTAGAATTTTTCGTAGGTTTGTTGTCGAATCTTGAGGGTTTGTTTCTTCAAAGTTCACGCTGGCGACAATGCGGATGTCAGGTGGACGAGGGCAGCACGACATTCCACACCACCCAATCACAGCCGGAACGGGCGGTTCGTCACCGAAATATGGCCATCAGGCAGAGCACTCGCTGCTCTGGGGCCTCAATAATGACAACTACGGGCCTAGGGGAAAAAGGAGCTAACGTCGTCTAAACTATTGCAGTGTGTAATAGAGACTACTAATCCTAATGGCGCAGCAGGAGATTAAGTAACCGATGTGTTCAGTGCTAGTCTTCTTAATTGGTGAGTGTGGACAATTATTAGCGACAACTATACTCCCAGCCGAAGAGAAAAACCCAAGCCTTGTCACACACACGCACACACGAGGCTTCAGGATGTGCCACTGGCCAATATTGCTTATTCAGGTTTCTGTTATTTCACTCTGACGACGTTTCGTCCTTTCGTTCGAATTTGCCCAACCCTACATCTTAAAGCCCTTGTGAGACTGACTGACTGCTGGCAAAGCAGCCAACAGGCAGATGTCCAACACGGTGCACGTATGCTAGTCGTCAACAAGTTATACTCTAAGGCGCTGCAGCACCCGAAAACATGTGCTCTAGCCAGAGTGTAACGATCGGTTGTCAGTTGATGGCGACGGGATTTGGGTGGCAGGTATCAGGTGCCTGGTCTGGTCATGTCTCTCCTTGCATCAAAAGGGCGAACAAATACTACATGCATTGCACCCATCCCTGCTCAATTCCAGCTCATAGCGCGGGCTTGATATTTAGTGGCCCACATTATGTATCCAGAACTGCCGCTGCAGGGACGACACCTGCTGCTTGGTTTTTGCTTTGCTTTCAAACACCCCAATTCAAGTTTTGCGGGCTCATTTCAAGTTCACTTCACCATCTACTATCCCTCGTGTTGGAGATACTTAAGTATATGCGCCGATTCCGCAGCCTCCCGGTCAGCTGAAATCGCTCCCTTGGCATCTATACGGGGTACATACATGCATATCTTGAATGAAGTGAGAATGAATGAAGGTGGGAATAAAGACTCATTGTCTCAATGGATCTCTCCTTGCATACTCCTCATCGGCACAGCAGCGGAATATGAGACCAATGTCATACAATTTTCCAAACTTACTTGAATACTTGAAGAATGATAAGTTACGTACGGATATAAACGACAGCTTTACTCTATCATTGGTGTTAAGATATCAAAAGCTTGGATTCAAGATTTTCCCCATCCAGCCGCCGTCGATCATCATGGCCAATGATCAACGCATCATTTCCACTCCGGGCCCGGTCCCACGCTTTTCATCAGGTTTAATTAGCCTGTTCATTCCTCGTTTATGCGGGCGTACAAGATATCTGAGCAGATACGAATAACGTCACCCGTGTTTCTGTAACCCCGCCAACAATGAATCTTGTTTGAGACTCTTTGACAGAGAGACCACAGGAGTGTCTACCGTTAGTAATCTCCGAGAGGAAGATAATGCTAATATCCCCCACACGAGAGGGTGTGCAGGTAAATCTGGGGAGCAGTCCTGGCCTGCCTGCTGGGCTACCTTGCAGGTGAAGATATTAATTGATCCATGAATCGATTAGCACACTGTGGCGGGGTAGTCTTCCCGCAACCCTAGCCCACAAAGTCAGATTTCCAAGCAATCAATCAATGAATTCTCAGACTTCCTTCCCAGTATCAGGCGCATCAATCTTTAGCTCGCATCTTGAATTAATGCAGTCACTATTCAAAAGAGGCACAAGACCGCTGCTTCATATCTTCAAAAAGCAAGAGGGGTGGAAAGGGAAGGTGGCTGCCCTGCCATTCCCCTCATCTAATCCGCCATGGTAGCTCCCGCGACAACATGAACCGGGACACACGTTCCCTCCAAGAAGAGACAACGTTATTTCCGAGATGAGATGCCAATCATGCCATTCCCAAGAGAGTTTGGCGGCGGGTGGGGATAACTTTTGAGCCGGGGTAGCCCACGCTTTACCCGATCGAGACAGGGCCACCATGGACCAATCATGGCGCTCCACCTCCTTTGGCATCACGATGGTATCTTGAGATTCACGCAAGTAACCATTACAGATTGTCCTAGCTAATCGTTTTCTATCTCGTTTTTCTGACCTGGACAGCTCGTATTTCTTGCTTCTTTAACTCGCGCCGTTTCGAAAACCATGGCTTCACAGAAGGATATGCGAAGGCCCGATCTGGGTACAGTTTCCCTCCGACTCCCATCATTCGCCTCCATCCAGATGAAGATCAGGCCACTCGCGAAAGCCATGTACACAATTGCTGACCAGTCTCTCGATAGTTGTCCCATACGTCGACCCGCCAGCGCCAAAGGAAGCCGAGCTGTCGAGTGCGTAACAATCATATGATGCCCGATCGTTTTGGCAGTTCTGACTTCTGCTGTTCTTAGGCACGTTGGGAAGCACAATGCCTATGGCTGCGGTATGTTCTTGCGCAGCGCCGCCCATCAGCACCTCTTATTTATGAACGTCGCTAATATGTTAATTGCGATGTAGATGTTTATGCGAAACCGGTGCGTTTTGTCGCAAAAACCCCTCGCCTGCTTTCACAGGTCCAATGGCTAACCGTTATCTCCCCTGGTTGAAACAGAACGATGGCCTGGTAAAGACTACCTTCTCCCATTGCGCCATCACGAGCAAACCTTCGTGCGCTGGTATTCGAGCAGATGGCTAATCAGCGATCAAAATAGGTCGTCCTTTGTTTTCGCGCTTCAGAACTGGTTGGCAGAGACGGCTGAGCAAAAGAAGGTCGCTTCCTCGCCCGCCTATATGTCCGTTTTAATGTCGAGTACGTTGTTTCCGTCCTATTGTCCTATATCCAATTGAATCGTCCACGTCTATTAGAACCTTCGTTTGCTAACTCATATTGTCGCGTTTATCTAGTTATGGCTCTTTGCGTCGTATGTCCCCCCCCTTTCGCTTTACACTTCCTTTGCGGGATCCCTATCCTACAGCGCGGTCCTCGAATCGTTTTGACATCTAACACATCTTCCATCAGTCATATACCCCTCTATTCATGCCCCCACCTGCCAGGGCTAAGGCGCCTGTACCCTCCGCATCTCCATAGTTTTCCTTTTGCTTGAAAAAGAAACGCCAATATCCAGATTTTATAATATTGCGGTGTGCTTGGCGATTTGGATCGGATGATTGCCTTTTTTTGTTGTACATTATGTTCATTCTTGTTTTCCAATTGATTGATATTTTGGGAGAATTTATGGCTTCTGGGGATTCTTGCGGCTCTTCATTCCGTCTCAAAAGAACAACGCACTCGTCCAACAATGGTATCTGAAGAGAAGGGGACAAGCTTATCTCTACCAAGAACCATAGAAGCGTGGATATCTAGACGCTTGATCCGGGTCGTACATGACCAGTAAAGGTTTATCAGCTTCTCACTTCTCACTTGCTATACGCCAGTGCCTGATTCCAGTGATATATTACGCAACTTCACATCTTCCATCCTCCATCATGTATCTACAACAAGCATCCCCACTTCATCACTCAGCCCTCACTCATCTCACGTCGAGACGCAAACCGCACGAAGTTCAGACAGCCCATCCTACCTTCTTTATGCATGCCACTCTTAGTACAAGTCAACGGTGCCAAAAACTCTCACTTGAAGCTCATCACCAACTAAAAATTATACATACCAATTCGACCAGCAGCATCAGATACAGATCTTCTCGTCGAGAAGAGCGGGAGAAACAAAACTCATAATAATATGAGACACAGAGCCATGACAGCTCATTTTGATATCAGTATCCCCTCAGTTTAAGCACATGTCATAAGTGAGGGAATGAAGGTCCAAGTGATAAGTTATAGAGCTGACTGACTACCTGGTCCGCTTTCAATACCTCTCACTCCAGTGCCCGCCTTTCATTCATCGGATGTTGACCAATATTTCACCCACACCTGTTACTACTGTATAGCTTCGCATATCCCGCAATGGGCACTTTGCACACGCAGGTAAAACACTTCCAAACTAACCTGACTCCTTAGGGGGTCTCACAATGGCAAAAAGCAGGAGATTGATGCCGAAGACATAACGAGTCTATCCCTCCACGAAGTGGGCAATGCACCTCACGAAGAGAAGCATATACGCAAAGGTGATCATTCGGGCGGAGGCATCAAATACTCATCAACCCAACATCTCTGATACAAGAAGCGCTGCATCGAATAGAATTGGTGGAGGGGAATTGATTTTGTAACATGTTTGATGATATTTGTTCTACAGCCAACCACCCCGACAACTATCGATTTTTTCTTCCTTCGGAGCTTGGTATATATGTACAGGCCACGAAACACAGTTCTCTCCACCACGCACCGGAACGCTTGTGATAATGAGATATCATAGGCGGGGAGGAACAATTTAGGTCACCTTGTCCTTGTTGTGGTAGTTCACCTCGGGGTTCCAGCTGGGAAATTCGTTAGCAATGCTCGTGCACCCTGGGGCTGCTGTACGCAAAATATAGGGAATGGAGGGTGAGAGAGGACGGCATGAAAACAAGGCTTCGGTGCTTCATCGACAATACAGCGCATTATCCACAGCGGGAGCGGAAATATCAATCCGGGAAACGTTAAGCAAAAAAAGAAAGAACTTACAAGGTGGTCTAGTCAATCGAATAATGTCAGCACTTGAAACGAAACTAAGCGGAATTGGCACAGTCCAGAGGATACGACATACCTTATCACCATCACCCCACTGGTAGTTCTTGTTGCGGATGTTCTGGTATGGGTACTCTACCCGGTCCTCGAGAGGGGGCATGTGTGCCCAGTGCTCCCAATGCTCATTCCAGAGGTTATAGGCATTGATGGAAGCAAGGACGATCGAGGGGATGACGATACTATTATTTTTCCCTCCCAGGTTAGCCTTCGACGCTTCTTTCTCGGCATATGCGGTTCCTTTAAAAAAAAAGAGGTATATTCGGATATCGTACTAGATCGAAAGTTTGCGCCAGAGATCTGTAAAGCAATCCGGATCAGTTAGTTACTCGTCCCAATTGATATCAGTATCGGCAGGCGGAACGTTTTACGCACCCTTGGTGGCAGCGGCATGGGCCTTCACAGCCGCTCTCTCGCTGTTGAAAGCATTGTCTGGCACTCCGGCAGGCAGTTTGACGTCGCTCGCAAAGCGGCGCTGGACGGCGGACCGGATGGGCGAGGAAGCCAATTGCTGGCCGGCTCGGAGCTGGTTAAGACGGAAAAGGGAGCGTTGAGGAAACATTGTGGTCGCAATTGCAGCTTAGACTTCAACCACAGAAGGCTGATTTGATGATATGAAGTTGGGGATGTGTTTGTGATGATGAGTGGATCCGGTTCTGGTTCGCCCACTTCCGGGATTAGGTAAGCGCTCCTCGGGTCGTGGCGTGACATCACAGAGAAGGGATGACTAAACAGGACTGACTGACTCAGCAGCGCGTCGCCCGCACATCTTGAAGAGACGACAAGGGTTTGTGCTTCTTCACAGTGTATGTATCAAAGTGGATGGTGGAAAAGCCTAGTCTACCCACTTTCCAGTTCAAGTCGTTCCGCCCCTCGCTTCTACATGAAATAGATATGTTGGCATTGGAGGGCTGCCAGGGCATTTCCTAATATGCCTCTCCGTATCACGACCTGGAATGGTAGCTATTCCCTGTAACCCCCAATGGCCCTGTGCATCTGCTAACATAAAGAATAGTTAACGGCATACGGTCAGCATATAAGAATATTTTATTGTGAAGACTGTGTCATTAACCTCTTTCCGTAGCAACCCTTTCTCCTATCAGCCATGGAGGGAGAAACGGACATTCGATGTATGTATCGCACGCGTGCACTACCCCTTTATCTTCATTCTTTTGAGAAAAGCAACGCTAACCATGCTCAGGCAATGTTCGACGCCCTAGAAGCCGATATAGTGATCTTCCAGGAGACAAAAATCCAAAGAAAGGATCTCCGGGACGATATGGTCCTCATTCCAGGATGGGATTGTTATTTCAGCCTTCCCAAGGTTAAGAAAGGTGCTCACCATGACAATCTATTCACGGACACGTACTAAATCAAAAAGCAGGCTACTCTGGCGTTGTAATATATACACGCAATGCTACGTGCGCCCCGACACTTGCAGAGGAAGGGATCACAGGGGTGCATTGCCGTCCTATGTCGTCAACACCATATCGAAGCTTGCCGGAGGCCGAGCAGATCGGTGGATATCCCACCGATGAGCAATTGAGTCTCTCAGAGGTTGATCCAGTGACTCTTGACTCGGAAGGCCGTTGTGTGGTTCTGGAGTTCCCCGCGTTCGTGCTGCTTGGAGTTTATTGCCCCGCGACACGGGATGAGTCTCGGGACGATTTCCGTCTCGGCTTTTTAAATGCCCTTGAGGCCCGTATACGAAATTTAGTTGCCATGGGTAAACGGGTCATCTTGACAGGTGATATCAATATTGCGCCTACTGTGCTTGACTCCGCCCCTGCGAAAGAAAACATCCGGAAAGGAAACTTGACAGAAGAAGAGTACATTTCTTCCTCTTCCCGACGTATGTTTAATCAACTTATCAAGGGCGGTCACATTATCGGCGAGAGGGACGACGGCAGAGAAAATCCAGTTCTTCTTGACCTGTGCAGGGAGTTCCATCCTGATCGTAGAGGCATGTACACTTGCTGGGAGCAAAGGGTTAATGCTCGCCCTGGGAACTATGGCGCTAGGATCGATCATGTTCTATGCTCATTGAATATGGGAGATTGGTTTGATTCATCGGATATCCAAGAAGGTCTCATGGTAAGTGTACGCGAGCGCTTTTCATCAACTTCGTGCTAACGAATCGCAGGGCTCCGATCATTGCCCTGTACATGCTATTCTCAAAGACAACGTCCAGTGCGACGGCAGGGAAGTTAATATTCTAGACATCATGAATCCTCCAGGCACCTTCGAGCGTGGTAACAGGCTCCGTGAATATTCGACCAAAAACCTGCCTCCACTCTCTGGCCGATTGATTCCGGAATTCGACCGGCGGCGGAGTATCAAAGATATGTTCTTTAAGAAACCAACTACACCAGCTATCGAAGGCAAGGCAGAGTATGAGAGTCCAGCGCCAAGCACTCAATCTTCTCAGCCGTCCAGTCCGCCGAAAGTTGTATATGGTGCAGAGAAATCCAATGGCTCTAGCATGTCCCCGAGTAAAAGAACAGCCCAGAACGACACTAAGCGAGTCCACAAGAGCGATGATCGAGTTTCACGAGCTGCGAAGCGTTTTAAACAGCGCGGTGAATCAAGCGATGGCTTGAGCAAAGGCCAGCGGACGCTGAAAGGCTTTTTTAAGCCGCCCCCATCCTCCTCGATGACGGATGTATCCAATGGTCAACAGTTCGTATCCAACGCTTCTGAGGCCGCGTCTGAGCAAGACGGAACGCAGTCCGGCCAAGAAACTCCGTCACAATCCATATCTGCCGAAGGTATTGCCGACGAAGATGCCAATTCTATAGACGCTGAATTCGGACAGCTACCTCTTCCTGGTACAATTAACAACGAGGAAAGCAAGGAATCATGGACGAAGCTTTTCAGTCGCAAGGTCGCTCCCAAATGCGAAGGGCACAATGAGCCCTGTCTCCGGCTCGTGACGAAGAAACCTGGTATCAACTGCGGCAGGTCGTTTTGGATATGTCCAAGGCCTATTGGCCCCAGTGGCAACAAGGAAACGGGTACGCAGTGGAGGTGTCCAACGTTTATCTGGAGCAGCGATTTGAATTCATCATCGTAGTTTGAAATGGTTCACGGATTAGTCTAGCAACTAGAGAAGGATGCGTGAAGGATCTCGGCCAGACATTTGAAGCTCGCTGGTGGGATTCTTCGCAGCCAGAATCAGACTTACGCGACGATACCATCATTATTGTCCTCACGGGAACTTTCCATCTCGGGACGTTTAGGCACCAGACGCGTCGTTGGAGTTTAGTCTTCGACGCAAGGAAATAACATCTGGTAATCGCTCTCGCCACTGTCTCCCTTTTCCCCCTTCCTTCCCAACGTCATACTACCTCGAGTTGTGGTAATCGACGCCTTCTTCCCCTCTGGTATTCCACGTACCGCGCCTTCTGTGGCATATCGCCATTCCGTGTAATTATGGAGTCATCGAGCGAGTGTTCTTCCAGAGTATTTCCCTTCCCCTATAGCGAATTTGTCTCAGTCCGTTATGGAATCTTGGACGTGGCATTTAAACAAAACAGAAGGCTGCAGACCTCGGAACGCGTCTATGGACTCTCTGATTCCTGAGCAAAGGTTTGTCTGCTCTGGCCACTGACGACATACGTGGCCGCTGTCCAATCTCCATTGCCGTCACCCTCCCCGATGCGCTGCGCTGCCGGATGTGGCAGTCAGGATTGTTGTGTTGGTGATGTGCTTTTTGTTTCTTTTTTTCTGGAGTTTTATATACCCATGCGTAAAAGGGGGACGCGCAATTGCAGAACTTTTGATTCCATTGTATGTATGTTTTGTTCTCTTGAGTAAATACAACAGCAGGTCATGCAAATTTTCTCCCTTTGTCTATGCGTGCAACAACAGCACAACTGCATATATACACAAAGGTACCGGCTCCACCAAACGTCTCTGCCATCAGGTTCTGTCCCGCAGCTTCACGTCCTAGACAGAGTGCCGCAGCGCTAATCTCGTCGCAATCCTCCGGAGACGTGATCCCATTACCGTCCTCGACACGTCCTCGACACGTCCTCGACACGTCCTCGACTTTCCTGCACAGCTCCTTTCTCCGAGTCCCTCATTCATAATCGAGACATCCGGCGCTCGATACTCGTACGAATCTACTGCCTTAATTCCAGCAACCTCCGCATTTGAGCCAAAACAGTCCTGTCATACTCATCCGTATGTGGCGATGCGGAACGACCACATCCCCATCGCAACGTTATATAGCCCCTGAGCCCACGACAGAAAGCATATCCCCACTCAAGATATCGAATATGTCGCGTCCCACCAGTTCGAACGCCAGCCAGCCTACGACCTTTCTCGTCACGGTTCCGTCGCATAAATAACCTGCTCATTAGGGCTCTGGCGGCTGATAATTGGTCTTTGCCGATCATGACGAGGTGTGATACTCGCTGCACGTTCGAAGAATGGGACATAAGCGATAACCTAACAAAGGCCTTCATCATCACCATCATTACCTGCCTAGGCATCCACCCCGAATACACAGAGATTCTGGAACCGATGTATAAGATGGTGTGATGGGTTCTAAGATAGAGGAATTGTGGACAAACTTTCTCTCCCTTTCGATAATTATCAGGGTCACCCTTCATCTAACGAATTCATCGAACGTCCGACCTACATTGGCGAGATTCTCTACCTCAAACCTCTGATGGGTACCAGTCCTAGACAAGCTAAGTACGCAAGGCAGCGTTCAGGAAATTTCCGCTAGGAACGGAGATATCTAGCTACCTTACACCGCTCTCGCCCCATAGGTAGGAAAATAACAACACTCTCCCCATGCAAGCGTGATGCTAACCAGAATATATTCTCCTGGCAGATTGAAAACCCTTTCCGTTGAGCCTATGATGATCCCGAGTTCCTATCCTCCCGCCCACACACCCACACGAGCTATTTCGCGTGCCCTCTCCGTTCCATCATGGGCCCGTAATCCGCATGCTGGAATCGTACATACAATATTTATAAATAATAATATTAAAGTATATTCTATTATTGTATATTGTTCACTTTTACTATTTATTATATTTGATCTAAATACTTTGTATTTTTTAGATAAAAATTTAGGATATAAATTTTTTAAATCGAATTTGTATTACTTGCTGGGCTTGGCTACGAGGCATGCACTGGGAGTAGACCAGCCAGTATTTCGCTTCCCTAGCTCGACGCTGTGGGATCAATAGAGCAATCAGAGTACAGAGGTGGGCAATCGTTAAGGGGTATACTAGAATAAGGATTGGACGCATATAAGCAATTGGTAGCCCGAATTCTCTGGAGAAAACAGGCTGGTTGGTTTTGGGAATGCAAAAGCTAGGAGATGTTTTCTGGGCCAGTTTCTTTTTAAGTCTGGGATGACCTTTTAGACACCAAGGATAAAATTTCTTGTATCTACTTTCCCCAAATTGTTTGAGACTCCCTATCAAGCACATCACAATGCAGAGCCGGGGAAGGGAAGAAATCTGGCGCCCTAGAGAACTACCTGGAGAATACTTTTAGAGAAAAAAATTCAAGTCAAATCAAATTAAAGGCATACATTTTTCCATTCTCCCCCTGAAAGAAATTTTCAAAAAAGTACAAGCATTTAAGTAGTGGTTATGTTGCCAGCACAAATCGTAGAAAAAAGTCAAAGCTACTTGCTACTATTCTCTCCCATTACTGTTCCACCAGCAGTCTACATCATACTAGGGGGAACGTGCGGAAATGTGTCATAGGGGAGAGAGAAAAAAGAAGCTTTCCATAAGTGGAGATTTGTGTGGAATCCTTCGGCCGGACTTAAACCTTAAAAATCTCTTAGTATACTATGTAGATGTGGTGAGGAGGGTGACTTTTTTATTTAGTGTATTGGTTTTGGGCGATGTGGGCCTAGAGGGGTGGGGCAGCGATGCTTAGATTAGGCGCCCCTGATCCTGCCAATGACCCCAATCCAGAAACGCTGGCGCCAAAAAATGGGTGTCACCTGTGTAACTTGTGTATGTACTACGTTGCACTGACTACAAGACTAGGGAAGCTTCGACACCATCATTTCCTTGCCTATCATGAATATAGAGAAATTCTAAAGCTAATGTGGAATATGGAAACAATACTACTATGTAGTATGTATGTACCTTAGCCATTTCGTCTTTGTCCTCTAGTACTCCATTCATCAGGAATGGATGCCTCCATGCACAGTTAGTTGTCAAACTAGTACAAAGTACTCTGCATCTATACATACATTGGCGATTGTTTCCCTGAGCAGAGTGGGAAATCGCCTCAGCAGTGAATTGTTCCCATTCCAGGTTATTCCACAAACCCAAGAAGGAAAGGCGATGCCTTGTTTGTTGCTGAGTGGATGCTAACTGACCCTACTTATTTGGACTTGACTTGGGACCTGTTCTCTTCGCGCTCCCAAAGCTAAATTTTCCACCACAACAAAACTTATTTGCCTTCAACGCCCGAAAATAACAACTTCATCTCAACACACTGGTAACAACATCATGACAGCTTCCCCTCCCGCCCCTCTGCCGTGGGCACACGCCGATCGCGGCCTTCTGGACAGTAAGTGCTTTTGATCCCTCAACGCGTGCGGAACACTGGTTAACTATTTCATATCGCAGGCCGCGGGATTACAATCAGGAAGTGTAGCACTGAGTTCCTCACCGCACTATACGCTGCTTATATGGATGCCATTGGTGGTGATGATACTCACGTCGGCATCGCCCGTTCATACGCAGTTTTGGGGGTTGCTTTAGACGAGCTCCTTCGATTGGTACTCCACCCGAGTCTCTTCCCGTCCGGTGATATTGGTCTTCGATTTCAAGGCCTCTTAATGTCCGGAACCAAACATCAGTTTGACATGGCCGAAGGCAAGAAAGATCGGTTGATTAAAGACAGCTTTCAGATGCGGGCCAATGATCTTGCAAGAGAAGAGGATAGGATTTTAGAGGCCCTCAACCGCCCGACCTACGACCCAAACTTGATGCCATGGGAGCAATTTCTCCTCAAGGGTAGCCCTGGAAGTGGTGTGCACCTTCCTGAGACTGCACCGAATGAAATCCTTCGGGTTATGCCAATTGGCGGTGCTGCACTCTATCTTCGCTGGCTGCGTAATCACCACGAGGTTAAAAAAAAGTGCGAAGAAGTAAGCTATTTCCCAGTGCCCTAAAAGCTCTTCGGTTTAAACTAAGATTTCGTGGTTTAAAGGCCGAAGTTCCGGAAAATATTCTGCGCTCTCGCTCTGCAGTCGAGCAAGGACCTGTAATATTGACCTTTTCAAAGCTCGTTGTTGATTACCTGTTAATATATATCCACAGTACGATCCTACGTCTGCAGTGCCTCTCCCTTCTTCTGGTCTCAGACACTACGGCGGATGGGTAAGTCATCTCATTAAGATGCTAAATAGTTTCTGACAGTAACAGATCCAAACTACCCCCAACCCATACTTCGAGGTGAGTACACGAAGTACATTCCTATCCCTATTAACCTGGTGAGGTTCAGATGTATAAACTAATGGCAAGCAGCGCTATTTCCGATCAGCTAGAGATAACAACGCCGTCGAGAAGTTGGAAACCCTCAGTAAATTCCTTGGTAAGGCCATCTCACACTATACAATGGAGCATTGGGCATACTAACACGCTGTTAGACTTCCTCGTGGGAGAGCAGTATGCAGATTTCAGCGGCGAAGAAGCGGGAATCAACGCTATGTACTTCCGTACCATCAACGATAAGATGGATGTCGACGGCGATCACGAAATGTAGATGCGCTATGGAAACGAAGAGGAAGCCTATTATGGGAAAATTAGGAGTTGGTGTGGACTTACATATTTTGCGTTGATAAAGAACATTGAAATCAATTAATTACCAGTTCTTAAATCCAAGCCTTTGTAATTGCGGGAACGATGTAGCCACTATTTTGAATATTACCTAGGTACTTCATACTCTCTACTTAGTAGCCTAGAGAAAATACAGGTACCTAGATACATACTAGATAGGTAGTCTAGTGCTTAAAATATAGCCCTGTAAATTGTATAGTTAGACGAGCAAGTAATAGATAAATAAATTATACAGATTTCCTAGTATTTGATAGATAACAAGTAAATTGAGTTTCTTTGTTTAAAAATCTTATTAAAAAATACATTTTTTTATCATATTTTTAAAATTATTTTCAAGTATTCTTTTATCTTTCTTTATTTTATTTTATTTTAATCTATTTCTTTTTTATACTTTTCTTTATTCTTTCTATTTCTTTTATCTTTTTCTTTATTCTACTATATACTTCTTCTGCTCTTACCTCTCAAAATACACCCTGCATCAATCACATTTTGAATTGAAATCAACATCTACCTCGAGAACAACGCACGCCAACAATCAAACGCACTCGAGCCAATATGGCAGGGAACGAAGTCTCTGGACCTCATCGGGCTTTCAACAACTTCTTTACCACGCTGACTCCCGAGCAGCTTCAAACGTTTCAGACATTGCTGGAAGAAGTGAATGCTTCAAACGCTGCTGCTGCAACTAGTAATTTGGCGCCCACTTCTGCCCTTGGCAACCGCTCTGATATCTTCAGGAACTTGGCTCAGGCTCCCAACATGACCGCAGCAATTCCAATGAATCCCAATACTCTTCCTCGCGAAATGGCTCCTCGTGGAAAGCGCACTCGCGAAAACGGCAAGTTGAGACCATTGAACTCGTTCATCGCTTTCAGAAGTGAGTTTTAGCCACCACAGGTATTTTCGCGGAATGTCTAACGGAATTATAGGCTTTTACTCGGCTGCATTTCCTGATCTCTCTCAGAAAGTCAAGTCTGGCTTACTCCGCCGGCTTTGGAGCTCCGACCCCTTCAAGGCGAAGTGGGCAATCCTCGCAAAAGCGTATTCCACAGTTCGCGACGACCATACTAGCAAAGTCACTCTGGAGTCCTTCCTGGCACTGAACGGGCCTTTCATTGGAATTGTCGCTCCTGGTGACTATCTTGGTATCATGGGGTTGCAGTTGATTGTTGACAACGACAAACAATTTGACATCGTCCAGGTCAATCATCAGGCTGGTCCCACTCCAGAGGACTTGACTACGAATCTGTCTGTTGATGATATTATTGACCATTGTTATCAAACGGGCTACGTTAATGGAATCGGCTCCAGCAAAGGATCTGACAAGCAGGGAGCGGGACTCGCGATGGCCGTTTCAGCTCAGCCAAATCACAGTTGTCCTCGCCAGGAGCGTGTTACTCGCAACCAAGACTACAACACTCTGCAATTGTTCATGCCAACACCTGATCCTGATACTCCTCGTGAACCTATGCTCGCTCCAGGCACTCAGCTTCAAATGTTGAACTACAATGTCACAGTTAATACCGAAGTTGGCTCCGATGCAAATGAGGGTACGCCATCCATGCACGACGTCGCAGCAACTACCATGCAAAACGCTGGTGCGAGTAACGGTCAGAATCACACAATGGCTTACGCTTCTGCAGACTTGGATCAAGAGCTACGTGATGTGATAAATTCCTTCCCTTTCGCTCCCGAAGATAATGGCTACTATGGTCCATTCAATCCTGCTCTTCGCACGCCTGTCGTCGTTTACAATCCTTACCGCATCCAGGGTGACTTTGATGCATTCGATATTGGCCACTACGTCGACCTGTGATCTTTTACGAATACGGAAGAGCAACAAAATACGACCCTGTTTCTGCTCTCTGAGGGAGCACCCAGATGATGGAGAATCGCATGCTGCAGGAATTGCTTGTCCGGCCTACGTTTGGGGAAGTTGAATGTTATAGCTGGAGATTGAGTTGGTTGTGGACTTGGACGGATCAAAGCTGCACAGATCCTTTGGTAGATGGTTGGTTCCTGCAAGCATGCCTGCACACGCACTGTACAATATGCGATGAGAAACGCAGCAAGTAGATTAGTACGTACTTAGGTACGATACATACATAGTACTTAGGCCTCGGTGTATCAAATGAAAGAGGTCGATTCCTCCAGAAAGTTGAACAAAAAGAAAGTTAATTTTGAATCCCTGTTGTCTACCCCTCCCCTTGTCCCATCCTTTCTCAACCGCTCCTAGTCCGAAATCGAATAAAGAACTTAGGCGCTTAAAATACCAGATGACCTGTGCATTCTGCGCCGCCAATAGGCGGTGATGTGGTCGCAATGGAGTTTATGATTCGCCAGCCAATGGGGCGCTAAGCGTTTTCCGTTGTGTAGCACCAACTAACGGAACCACCCTAAACCAGATCTACAGTTTGCAAAACCTTGCTCAGGTAGGTGTTGTTGATTTCAATTTGAAATGTGATCAATGCAGGATATATTTCAAGAAATAAGAACAGAAGAAATATATAGTAAAATAAAAAAGAAAAAAAAAGGAAAAAAAATACTTAAAAAATAATTTTCAAAATATAAAATAGAAAAATCTATCTATTTTAATAAGTTTTTTTAAATAAAAGAATTTAGTTTATTTGTTATTTATCAAATACTAAAAGATCTGTTGTATTAAAAAGAAAACAGGCTTTTATTTTTATTTATATTGATATCTAAGGCCTTTAATAACAACAATAAATAATAATAATAATAATAACTGCTCTTTCCTATCTTCTATAATTTATAGGCCTGTATTTGTGTAGATTCAGTATATATATGCTGATAATTTCAATGGAACTTTTCGTTTTCTGTTGAGATATCCTGTATAGATTTTGCAATATCAAGTACAGATAGGGTAGAGAGGGGGACTTTTGGTTTAATACATTGGTTTTGGGGTGATGTAGGCCTAGAAGGGTGGGGCAGCAAGGCTTAGATTAGGCGCCTCTGATTCTGCACAAAGGGCTAATGTCGCTGCTACCGTCTACGGGACCATTGCGAAATGACGGGCGAAATCAGTTTTGGCAACAGTTGGACACAGCGAAGGTTCAAGTTTTACTTTGATATATGCTGGCGGGCACAAGCCCTTCTTGAATTCCACTTCGTACTATCTAGTTATGTACGGCTAATGTACAATTTTACTGAACGGTTCACATTCCAATCGTAATTGCTCGACAAACCGCCCTCAATCGCTCTTGACATTTGGCCAACGAGAACCAAATACTAAATCGCTAACCGAATGCCTAACCTCGAACTATTCGACATCCGAAGTCCGACCATTCTATGGGTTCCGCAGTTCCACATAAACTAACGGCAACTTCCCCTTTCGCTAGCTGCAAAGCATCGACAATCCACCGACTTCTCAGCAAGCGAGCGTTCGTGTCCACCCAAAACACTGATACTTCAACTTCACAAAACCTGCCCCAACCACAAGTTGGGCTTTCGTATGGTAGACACGTGTATGCCAAAGCACTTCAAGGAGCATGGACTCATAAAACACATCGCTCACAGCTCCAAGAAATAGTGGTCAAAGTCGTAATCGAGGTTGTTCCAGGGAGTAGTTGTGATAGGGTTAGCAGGCATCTGAGGTTGAGGGGCGATAGTAATATTGTTCACAGCTGAGCTCAATGCAGGAGCCGGAGGCGTAGCAACCGTTGGGAAACGACGGCGATCGAAGGTCATAAAACCGGCCTCATCAACACCCAAAACAAAATTGGAGCTGGCACCAAACATCACATTCGTAATATCCTGGCTAACGGAGGCTGGAACCGTTTGTTCAAAATGGTGGTTTTCATTGATGGAAAGACCGTTGTCGGTGGCAGGAGAGAAAGCACTTTCGTATGCCGTGTCTGATTGAGAGGCAGGAGTTGCGGCATCTCCAACAGCAACTTGGCCATTTGACAGCCCGGTGGATTGAGAATGTCGACGAGTAGTAGAGCGACGTTTCTTTTCTGATGGCTTGCGCGGAGCATATTGATAGTCGGGATGGTCCTCTGCATGCTTGCGCTTGATCTCATCCGCCAAAGCTTTGAAGTGAGCTTTGGTCTCGGCAGGCTCAGCTTTCCACTTTTTGCCAAGCAGGACGGCTAAAAACGTTAGTGATGAATCCAGGAGAAGGCCTATTTGGATACTCACAAATATCATTGTTGTGAAACTCTGGATGTGCTACCTTTACAAGGGGGTGGTGGTGCTGGCGATAGAGAATGAAGGCATTGGGCGGACGGGGGATCTTGCCAGCCTTTCCTTGAGTGATTTGCTTGTTAGAATTGGAGCCATAATTGCTACTCTGCTCCTCCTCGGCGATGGGTAGAGCATTCGCAAGCGCAGCGTCAAAGGCATTCTCAAGGGCTGGTGTGGGCATAATGCGGTAAACGCGGTTAACGCTATCTTCGAAAGCCACAACAGGAGCTTTCAACGTTTCGCTTTTAAGCTGTTAGTATGGACAACGCGCTTAATGCTATATAAAAATAACATACCTGAGACGGTCCTTAATTTTGTCGACGTTGTCGTGTCCGATAAGTGAAGTAATATCAATGGGAAGCAAAATCTCGTTCTTCGTATTCTTGAGGTCCTTCAAGCCGTGCTGCCAAATGAGCTCGACAACCAGGTCCAGAGAGCCTGGCATCGACCCCATAGAGCCGATAGCGGTCGTAGCCATCTTCGGTGCTTGAGATAGCGTGCGTAGGTTTTCTGGACTTGGTAATTGTAATGGCAGAGGGGAGAGGATTAAGAGTAAGTTATGAAGCTTGAAATCCTAAGGTTTGAAGGTTGAAGGTAGAAGGCTGAGAGGTGAAGGGGGTTTTTTTAACAAGGAAGAAGACAAAAGTGTCAAGCGAGAAGAGGCAGAAGGAGAGCGGAGCTTCCCAAGAAGGTTAAGAGGGTGGGTGATTGTGTTCTTTGTTTGTAGTAGTGAATGTGTCTTGACTAGGCTCCGACTACCCAACCCCAACTGACTTGACAAAGCGCCTCCACACCATCTATCTGCCTGCGGCGCCTTTCAAGTACGTTAACCAACAAAAAAAGAAATACTCTTGGCACGCATCTCCTCTCCTGCAAACCATCAACCCCTGCTCCTCAGTTTCCCTCCCCGCGGTTAAAATACTCCCATTAACAGTTTGGTAATCATGGACCAACTACCTGCTCAGCCTTCTGAAAAAATCGCGAACGCCATGGGAGCACTTGACGAGGCAGTGGCTGGAAATTTGAATGCGTTACCATCCGCTGAGAAGAACGAGCTTTGCGCGCAGGCCAAATCGATCGTTCTTTCTTATGAGCCGAACAGTCGTGTCTTCTACAAGAATGTCAAAAGCTTTCTTGACGGAAATACAGTGCCAATTTCGCAAGTTCCAGATGGACTGGCAGCTATGCGCTCCAAGGTTAACGCCAGCGGTTCTATAAACTCTAAAGCCAACGGTTCGTCCCAGCGCCACCTCGAGGATCTTCAAACCCTCATGAAGATGTACCAGATCCGCCCCAAAGCCGAGGACTTCATGGATACGCCTATCTCACTAGCCGACAAGGTTACTATCCCTGGCCCAGAGCATGTACCTGAGCCCCTCAGAAACATCCTTGAGAAAAAGATTGCATTGAAAGAGGAGGAAGCAAATTACATGGCATACAAGTATGCTCAGAAGTATGGTGACAGTCCTCTCATTAGAGCTGCATTTCGCGAGTATTATACAACGTAAGTAAGCCATGCGAGTCTAAAAGCTTTTATTCCGCTAATAATTATCCAAGGGGGTTGTTGAGCATCCAAGAAACTTGCTGGAGACCTGATCCTCGTGGTCAAAGTATTCGGATTCATGCGCAAGATATTTGTTCGCAAGCTATCGATGAGAACCCCTGGTTGAATACCGCAGAGATGAGAGTTTTGATTCGTGCAACCGGATGCTTCCCCCAGGATGCAATGTCCTTTTGTAAGCACGAAGTATATTTCCTTCTACCAACGATAACATACTAAACAGTGATCATGGATAGGGCGCTGGACTACTATCAATCGATTGACATATCTAACGATGAAGGAAGTGGAAAAACTCCAGGAGGACTCAAACCAGGACCCATCCGTTGAAGATCACTAAGCCAGCGTAAGCATTAAAACAAGTTATATCTTACAGCTCCACTGACTAAAATTTCCTAGACCGTAGCGGCGTTACGGCTGAAGGGAAGGCTTATGAATCGGAAATTGGGGTAGGGAAACGTCGGGGGGAATACTTGTGTCGATGAAATGCAGATCTAGGTTTTTGTTTTAGCGAGGAGAAGACACACAACGCATGGATGTATGTATACCTATGGTTTCACTAGGCTCAAAGTTCCGTGCACCATACCATAGCGATTTAATCCCAAACAACAAATGAAGCGCTAGTAAAATGCAGGTAAATTACAGACTGTTACGTGCTCCAAAGCATTCCCGGGGCGGAATGGGAACAAAATTTCCTACACCACTTGTCCTAACCTGCTTCCACATGTTTGAGCCTAGTCAGTCACAGCCCTTAAAAAAAAAACGGGAAGAAGGTTGGGCGCTTAAATACCGAAACGCACCAATAGGCAGCGATGTGGTCGCAATAGAGTTCATGATTCGCCCGTCAGTGGGGCGCTAAGTTGTTCGTTGAGCGGGCCTAGAGCAAGGAGTTCCAGACCAGATCTACGGGTCGCAAAACCTTACTAAACCCTGCCCCAGATGGCTGGGGTTAGTCCGGCCGGCCAACCAGATGAGCCTGTCAACAGAACTAAATTCCAGGCATCGGAAAATTCACTCTCCATGAATCCACAGCACTGATCCATGATAATAAAATCATTTTCAACTCGAGACAACACAGCCAAATTGAAAAAGGAGGGGAAAAAAGGAGGGGCCGGGACAGTGACGAAAAGTCATGCGTACTCGAGTTTCCAGGCAACGATCCAGATGAAAACCAAGGAAAAGTTTTCACTGCGAGCCCTGCATCTACTATAATAGCACTGTTCCCTTCTGAGAATCTCTTTTCAAGTTTTCAACCTATCAGCCACAATCATCACCATTGCACAGAGTTTGTAAATACCTCCATGTTACTATTGCCAATTTCAAACTACTGCCTAGGGTCCAGAAATTTCACCCTGAAGAATTTTGTGAAGCTGCAGGTGTGAGATACTGCATTATTGATGATCTACTGGGGGTTGCTCTCTAGTTCCTGTTCATTGGCAACAGTGGAAAAGAAGCATGCGCTCTTATACCCACAAAAAACTGGAAGTTGACAGCCCTAAACAGAAATCTTGAGCTTGCGCAAGCGTTGACTGATTGGTTAGTCAAGGGAATTATCATGGTGTCAAAACTATGTTTACCAAGTATATAAACTGCTGAGGTTAGCTCTTGGTGGTCGAATGGTACTTTTTATAGTCTGATAGAAAGTAGGAAATATCAGAGCAGCAATGCAAACCCCAGAAGTACATACATAGTACATGTACATTGTAACAACCCCATAACAACAAGATCTCTCACACCCAGAGGCCTGTCTGTCTGAAACAAAGTGTCTAACTGCACGGCCATGCAGCATCCACTTTTTATTTGTCATTATTACATTTCACCTACGCTACCCTGCTTTTAGCTGCTATGGACTAGAAAACACTTGATAAGTTTGATCCTCGCTTCTGTGGGGCAGTTTTGTAGATGACTGACTTTTATGCCTTCAGTTTAGTGAATAACCATGCCTAGTCTGACTTTGAGTCTGTGCAGCAGGAACACAATATGTCAGGGGGGAAGAAGGGGCAAAATTTCTCCTTCCAATCATTGGCAATCAAACCAGATCAGATGCACACTGACAGGATTAGCACAAGCCCAGTCATCAACCTTTATGGTTACACCAGACTTTTGCTTGTGGCTACTGGATGATGTTTCCTTCGCCTCAGGTTTTGTCTGATTATTCAGAAAAAGGCTTTGTAAAGTTTGGACTGATCTCATTTTCCTGCAGAAATGAAGTGAGGTTGTAATTCACCGCGTAACTGCATACAGTATCCGTATTTCCTACAGCAAAGGGCGCAGGTGTTGCATACTGGTTTCTACCAAGGTCACGCATTCTACAGAGCACGCATTACCTCGCTGGCGCAGAACGCATCGCGTCCTTCGAAACATGGGGCGCTTAACGAAACCACCTCCACCGGGCCCCCCGGTATTTTCTCCTACATCCAAAGCACAAAGCAGGGATACGCCACATCTCACAACTGCAGCCGCGTTGATTGGTTCAGATCGGCTGCTTCCTCATGGATATCCCCTGCTAATCACACCGACCCGACTGTTTGGTACTGCAAGGGGGGTTGTGCGTCGCGTTCGTGGACAACACATCACATCTCGAATTTGAGACGAACGGCAACTTCGGCAAGCAATCTAAGGGTTGAAGGAGTAAGGGCTGTGGAACAAGGCAACGAGAGCGTAGGTGCATCGAGTATGTGATGCATACACATACATATATACATGGGTATGCTTCCGTCAAGGCGCTTAAAGAGTTTTTGCTGCGGGGTTGGATTCGAGCACGCTGTCCCATACAAAGAGTTCCACATAATTTTTTTCATGTACAAACATACATACATAGCATATATCCGGGGATATGTCTATGGAGACCATATATAGACGCGCTTATGTATACAATTCCACTCTTCCTCACAATCTGGGGCAAATCGCTGCATCTTCCCACTAATAAATTTCTCATTTCCTCAACTCGCTTTAATTCCTCTCTAATTGGCCCACTGCGCCAAGAAGACCCATGCGCCCCAATCCCAACGAGAACTTTAATTCGTCACCAACAAACGGCAAATGCAAGATTTGCCCAATCACAACATCCGCTCAGCAAAGTCTAACCAAAGCACAGGCCAAAATCGACCAAAACCCATCTCCCGCGCCGCGATTTCCAGATGCACTGAACATCCCTCTACCCAGTGGTACCAAGGCTGTCTTCCCGCCACCCCTATAACCTCTCTGCCCGGGAAATTTTATATGTTTGCGGCCTTAGCTCCAACACCCTCCAGCAATAATCAAGCGATAGATTTCGGGGGGGGTTAGCTGCGAGACGTAGGGATGATAGGGGGCGCTTATTTAAGTGGTAGAGGTGGTTTCGTTTTAGCTGAGTGGGAAAACAAAGAGCTTAGGCTAATGCAATTTTACATTCAAGATAACAAGAAAAGAAAAGTACATATAATAAAAGGCGGGAGAGAGAGAAAAGGGAATGGGAAAGGAATAGTTTTCCATCGCTTTCGAAGAACAAAAGGGAAAAAAATGAAAGACATGCAGTTTATAGAAAAGAAATTAGGATATTTCGCGTTCTTGGATAGATTTTAACCAACAAGAAGAACAAGAGAAGAAAAGAGTACGCAACGGGGTTGTAACTATGTGTTTGAGGAAACAGGGGGAGAAGCTGAAGGGAAGAAAGAAGAACAACATAATCCTGGCAAGAACGGGGATGTATAGTCTCCTAACGACGCAGACTCAAGGTACAGGCGGGGGGAATGTACGTGGAAAGCTGCAAGTCTTTTCTCCATGCTCTAAATAATTTGTCAAGCCATTGCATGAGAGGGGGGGATGGAGGTTGGCAAACAAAGATATGCGTAAAAGAGACAAAGACGCTGGAGCTACAGGGCAATCTGCAGGGCACGCGTGCTCGCGCGTCTACTCGAGGTAGGAGATCTTGCGCATTTCGCCCAGTCGGGATCTTGCTTGAGAGAGGGAATTCTCGAGTTGCAGAATTTCGACCTGTGGGTGGTAAAAGAAGGAATACTGGTTAGCCTTGCACTTCTTGTTCTCCTTTGATGCTAAAGATTGTTGATCATCGCGCCGGGGGGGGAGATCGAGATGCACACATATACATATGTGATTACGCGCCTCTGGTGCAGAGATAGACGCGGACACAAAGAAAACCACAGGACAAATATAGCACAAACAAAAAGGGAAGGTGCACAACATACCTGCTGCTCCATCTCCCGAACCTTAAACTCATGTCCACTCAGCTTCGAATAATCGACGGCCTCCGTCTCGTCACGATTCTTCTCTGCAATGATGCTCTGCACCTGTCGGACCAAGCTGCGGCATGCGGCACCCACAGCCTTGCTCGCCGTCTCCAGGCGATCTTGTGTCTTGCTCATGAACGTTGCCTTGACACGGCTGGCTGCCACGAGCTGCGCGGTGCTAGCTGCGACATCGTTACTAGCGACGATAAGCTGTTCTGGCGAGTTGCGGCCTGAGATAACACCGTCCGCGGTTTCGATGAGCGTGTTCGTAGATGTAGCGACAGCCTTCGCGGCAGAAATCAAGCCCTCTGTCCAGCGGTTATTCTTCTTGTAGAACGCTGTACGCGAAGAGCTGCCCCGGCCTTCTTTAACAATTTCTTTTTGAGACGAAGTTGCGGCCTTGATCAGCTCTGCAATAGCATTCGTGACTGCGATCGCTGCGTCTAGGATCGAATCGTGAATGCGCAACTCGTAGGTCGAGTAGCCGTCGCGAGGCTTCTTCCTCAGATTGGCGAGTCTCTCCGCCGCCGCATCGATGGCGTTGGCAGCATTGACCAACTCGCGGTCCACCAGGTCTCCGAGATCGCCTGTGGTACTGAGCTTGCTGCTCTTCGGGGCAAACGTGTCGACCAGCTTGGAAAGTTTCTGCAGGTTCATGAGCACCTCGTGATTGTTGTTGATGACCACGTCCGTCTTCTTTAGCGGGTCAAGACCCTCCAAGCGGAAAGACTGTAGAGCTCGGAAGAATGACACGGTAGACTCTGCTGGGTGTCGGCCAGCGTTCATAAGCTGGTCTGCCTTCTTATCGTCCGTAGCGAATCGTGTCAAACCCTTGGTGTTGCTAAGAACATCCGCAATCGACCCGGAGAAGATGCTAACTGTCCGGATGATATCGGCGTGGGAACTATTTGGTCCGTCTGCAACGTAATTGTTAAACGCGGTAGAGAATTCAGTTGCGCTGGCGGACGCCTTTTCTATCTGCGAGAGGACATAGGACGGCGAAGCGTTTTGATTTCCAGCCTGCATCGTAGAGTCTAGCTCGTACAGAGCATCGTCTACACGCTGAATGCCACTTTGGAGGACGGAATCGATAATGTCGTTGATCTTAGAAACAGAGCTGTGCAATACGTCGTCGATCTGGGAATCCAGCGCACGATCTGCATCTCCTTGGTTCTAGGGGGAGAGTTAGTTAACAACGAAAAAGACCCAAATATATCGTGCAATGACGTACCAGTTTCAACTCTTCCAACTCCATCAGGGCCTCCTCCATTCCGGTCTTATACGCCTCCAGTTCAGCGTCTTTAGCCGCCAATGACTCCTCATGGTCGTGATCTCGCTCTCCATGGTTTGCCTTGATATCATCAAGGGTGCGAGTCTTGTTCTATTAAGGAGTTAGCATGATAATCAAACTATGCCACACACACAGGACACATACCCGCAAGGCCTCTTCCAAATCAGCCATCTCCCTGTTATACTTGGCAAGCATGGCCGAAATCTCCGTTCCCTTTGAACGTTCCGCATTCTCAGCTCGTTCAAGAGCAAAACGTAGCTCGCGCTTTAGCTTCTCTAGTTCTTCCTTATTGCCACCGGAGAGACGATCCTTTTCATGTAGAGCTCGATCACGCTCGCGGATCATGTCGGCAAGCTCCAGGTTCTTAGTCTTCATCTCACGCTCAAGCCGCTCCCGCTTGTCGATCGCTTCCTGAGCAGACGCGGCCTTGAGCTTCAGGGACTTGGTCGTCTGCAATATATCCAGATGCTCTTGCCGCAGCTGCGAGTAAAGTTTCGCCAGAGCTTCGTATTTTGTCCGCCAAGTGTTGACCTGCTCCTGCAAAGCACGAATCTGGTCGTCCTTGGAGTTTATTTGCAGGGTATAATTCGAGTTCAGCTGGTTCAGCTGCTCTTCCAGATCCTTCATCCGTTTGTCATACTGTTGAAGCATAAGCTGATCCCGTTCGTACTGCGCTTGAGCGGACAAATTCGCTTGCTCCAGTTCGGCCAAGCGTCCCTGGGTCTGCTGCTGGTACTGTTCCCGCAGTAGTTGCTCCTGGGCTACTCTTTGCTGCTCTCCTTGCAATCTTTGCTGTTCCTCAAAGTCCCTCTGTGCTTGTTGCTGCGCAAGTAGTTGCTGACGTTGTTGATCTTCCCATTGCTGCTGCAAGCGTTGCTGTTCAGATTCGTATTCTTCCTGCTGGCGTTTTGCCTCCGTTGACCAGAAATCGTTAATGGGCTCAGGCTCTAGAGCCGCGATTGCCTTAGGGGGAGGCGTAGGTTCTCGTTCGACTTCTTTTGCCGGTCGTTTGGGTAGAGCTGGTCGCTCTTCGTCTTCTGATAGAAGATTTGGAGGTTGTTGCGGGAGTTTAGGAACGGTGATTAAGCTAGTAAGGTACCTAAGGTTAGAGCATTCATAGTAGAATCGGACAAGTCGATAATGTTGGGCATCATAACGACCCCGGAGTGGCTCCAAAGCTTCATCGTCGCCAGTAGCTGCGGGGAGAATTTGAGTCAGTGTCTGAACATAGTCTAGTCATCAAGCATATACCTACTTGTGTGCATTGCCCTCAACATGCTAGTGATAAATTTATAGATACCATAACTCTCCTGCACCAAGGGCACAAGTGCCGAGATTCTGCACTCGTTGTTGGATCCGCCCCGGAAATGTGAGAATATGAGTTTCTGGAATGCGTCGATCTGGTCCTGTAAATTCGCAAGGTCGGATATGGTTTCATATCTAGAGGAACGTAAGCCTATGGTCGAAACCGAATGACGGAGAACTGAGATCGGTACCCTTCATTTGGATCATTGGTTGTTTTAAGACTGATGTATTCCTCATATTCAAACAATCCTGGGAGGAGAATAGTTAGCTAGGAGAAGGTGAGGCCGACGTGACGGGGGAGTAAGTCTATCGAACTCACCATTAAACTCGGGATGCCGTCGGTGGAACTCTAATTTCGCCTCCAAAAAGAAAACGTATTCCCTAATCAAAGGTCCGTAACCTAAAAGCCACAAAATCAGCAAGCCTAAAGGCCAACTCAAAGCCTAATTCCAGTCCCAGCGGAAACCCTTAATTATGAACGGAATGACCCAAGTCGATTCGTACCTCGCAAGCCATCCCCCCCTGCGGAGCTTCTCATTAAACTATCCAACCAGGGAACGTGTGCCTGAGCCTCCTTGACGGTGATCGGATGGCCTTCCTGCAGCACTTTATGTACGGTAATCAAAGCCTTGAACGTCTGGACTTCATCAGCGAGAATCGGTTGTCTGCGCGATTACAAAGATCAGTTGACGTTAGAATAACTTCTCATACGCTTGGAAGCTGATACGGAGGCGAGTGTGGTAGCTGAGGATGTCGATCGGTTAAACGGTTGGGGAGGAAGCGCGTTGCTCACACTTTCATGCCTGACCAGAACGAGGTCGAGGATTTGTGGTCCCACGTATAGACAATGCAGCTTCGAACATGTTTACCTAAGTATCACCGTCAGTTCGGATCGCATATGAAGGGCCCCGACTCTAATAGCGGGTAGAACGGGACGGGCTGCGGGGTTGGATATCGTACGTTTGGGAGCCGTTTCCTCTATAGGACAAAGTAACAAGCACATTGTTAGCCCAGGCATCTTCGATGATCAAGTCGCAACAAGAGGGTAGGGAATATCGCCATCATGCTCTCACCTATACTAGTCGCCTTCTTGATATTGACAGCCAGGTCCGCCTCCGTCCTGTGAAACAATGCTCCTGTCAGCAAGCTGTTGGCCCTTCTTTTTGCGGTTGACCGATAGAGCAGCCTTCAGATGATAATAGGCGGATTGAAGGAATGTTGTAGGAATTTGTTCAGCGAGGACACTCACTTTGTCATATCTATATTCCGGGTAACACCCGGGTTGTATGCTAAAGCCATGGCAAGTTGTCCGGCCAGAAAACGGGATGGGGGTAAAGGGGGCGCGGTTTGCGGAGTATGCGAAAACGGACGAGCTATGGACGTTGCAACCCCAATGCAGGTCAAGAAATAAGGCGTCGGTGATAGAAAGAGAAATATGGAATGATGGGTGAGGTGGGTGAAGAGGGGGGTTGCTTGGAGGCAGTGGGCAGTCAATTCAATCCAGCTGCCTGGTGTTACTCTGTCTGGTTCTTGACGTCGTGGATGTCGTCGCAATCACTCCAAAGCTAAGCTTCCCAAGCTTGGCACCTGGGCAGCCGTCGGATTAGTCACGTGATATATTTCCTGCAACATTTTCCCTGGATGCATCCAGGGCGGCATTGCAAGCACAAAGTGAGGATAGAAGTGAGAGATAATTAAGAGCTGTAGTTAATAACCAACTGAGTAATTTGGTGGTTAATAGGCATCAAAGTAGTGCATCGCTGCAGTAGTACTCATTTTGTCACTTTATCACTTCAAGAGATAGAGAGAGAGATCTATATATATTTCACTCGTTCTTGTGGTCGATGATATCACACCGCGTCATCCTGCAGCTCAGAAACAAATCCACGAAACATCCCAACTAACTCTTTTCCTTATATGAAAGCTGACTGAGTTATGGGTAAGCCGTAGGTGGCAGTCAAGCGAGGCGCCTCGGAGTAGTTGAGAGAACACGCTGTCTATAAACTTGCAAGATATACGGACTATAATGCAAACTACCCCACACCAATCATAAAGAACGAACTATGTCTATTTCACTTCCTTCTAAAAGGTCCACTGACAGGTCGCTTTCCCTCATAAAAGAGAGTCAAAGCTATATTGGGTATATACAAATGCCTCACGAAACGCCAGTGTTTGCCCCAAAAAAGTCTCGTATGAAAAATATGAATGCAACAAAGACGGCTCAAACCAAATTTCCGGTCTCCAAACACCAGTCCCGTGAGATAAAAAAGCTGAAAAGGAGAAAAAAGGAAGTAAGAAATGCAGAGTGGCGGCTATAATGCTGGGGATATTCAGAGCAGAGACTTGAAAAGCAGAGGATGAAGGCGTTTGCTGACCTGCGTGCGGTCAACAGTTGGGTCAAACCGTCGTTGGAGGATTCTTAAACTTGATCTAGACTCCCCCAGGGAGTTACACGCTTAGTATTTCTCCAGACGAGTGTGACATCCGCTCTGCTGATGCCTCCGGCACAACGTCAACTCGCGTTGCCATTGGAAGGCTTTCACTAGAAGATGTGTCCCGTCCCTCTGCAGCTACCTGTGTCTCATCAGTAGGTTTTGGTCCAACACCGGACGTTGGAGTGCTAGGTTCCGAACTTTGCGGCACCGTGATAACTAAAAGTTCTTCTTGACTATGCATGGTGTTGCCCGCCATTGATATAGACCGGCTAGGGAGCGGCGGCTTGGGAGAAGGCCAGGGCGTATCATCCTTGGGGCGACGCTCGGGTAACAGTGGCGGTGGTAAAGGTTTGCGCTTTGGCATAGATATGGAGTTGGAAATAAATGGAAACCTTTCTGGGGGCGGTAGAGGAGTTCCAGGGGGAGGCAGTGGCCGCCCACGGCCAATGGGATGGTCAGGCATATACGTCTTGTCATTACCCTTGGAGGGGAAGTCATTGTTTCGCCCAAATACATTCATACCCCATTTCTTCGCCACAGATGCTGCAGAATTAATGGAACCCATGACCTGGCTATTATCAGAGTTCTTTGAGGGCTTAGGGATTGGCATGGTTATAGACTTGTTCTCGTGGATTTGTTTACCGGTCTCGCTGCTCAACGAGCGGGTAGAGTTCGCTCGACTCGTCCGTGAAATCGATGGTGCTGAAGCTGTTATCGAGTCGCCGTACACAGTGGCACGACTACGGCTGTCTAATGTGCTGTCTTTTGATTCTTGCGATGAAAAGCTCCCTCCATGTATCACACGGTTATGAAATGATGATGGTGTAACGCCTGGAGGAGAGCCGACTGGGGTTCCTACTGGCGAATTGCGCTGCGAGCGACTAGAAATCTCCATCATGGCAGATGCGGCATCCTTATCATGGTCCTTCGGATCCCAAAGAGCATGGTCAACCTTTACAGTATCCGGGGTAACGACTGGGCCCGCCACATGTGAAAATGTCTGTGCACGGAGCGCTCTCGGTGGATCTGTTAAAGCAGATTTCTCGACGCTGGACGATGTGCCAGAAGCGCCATCCCCCATGTGTGAAGGAACAGATTTAGCACTTCTTCGGCTGGTTAACGCCGGCGGAGGCGAGTCTGGTAAAATAGGCACACTCATCACTGGATCATCCTTGACGTTCAAGTCTTCTACACCCTCGCCTCCGGTAGGAGGTTCAGTGACACCCTCCTCTTGCTCCTCAGTCTCATCTGGAATGAATGTAGTCGGCGTAGGTTTCGGGGCCTGGCGCCAAATACCACCACGGAACACCTGAGATTCTGTGCTAAGGAACGGAAAATCGTCCCAAAACGGCAGGACAAGAGATTCGGCAACAACTTCTCGTATTCTGCTCTCAATAGCGCGGAGGATGACGCCGTAGGTAATCTGCCTAGAACTTACAATTGGTTCGATGGACATCTCCATGTTAGGCATTGTCTCGAATGAGAACCAAATACGGTTGCTCGGTGGTGGTTTAAATCGTATCAAGGCATGGCCATGAAGTTTCTTAAGAACAACAGCAAGGACCATATCGACCTCGCGAGGCTTGAACCGAGTCCCCAGCTCAATTCGTGCCGTGGCCGCAACCTCAAGTCGAAAGTTTCCACGATAACTGATATCGGCCTCAGCGCAACAATCCCCATCGACAGTAAGATCCTTAAGTCGGGGATTTGTAATGAATGGAGCCCCTTCACCAGGGTCTATCTTCTGAAGAACAAGCCTCGTGATAAAGTTTGGCTTCTTGACCCGAGCTATCTTCTTAGAAACCTTCCTCCTTATTGTCTCTTCCATCTCCGGGGTCCTATACAACGCCAAGAAAAGTCTGCCGAGTAGGGCATTAATCCAGCGAGTCTGAAGATGCTCCTCTGATGAATGGAGACTCTGGACTAGAGTGATGATGTGCTTGACATCATAATGTTCAGAAGTAGGTGGCGAGCTGGGAGAATCCGGGACTTTCTCGAGGTTCTTGAGAATCGCGAAATAGAAATCTTCTTTTTCGGAAAGGTTCTCGGAAAAAAGGTAGAAGGGAAGTGTGGACGACTTTGAGTCCCGAGGGTCTGGAATGGTATCCGCCTTTCTTGCGAGGCAAATGGCATTCCTTTTGATCCAAAGCTCGCTCTCTGGTATTAACCCCCCACCTCCGTATATACTAACATCGTGGTGGGCTAATGATATGACGTAGCGAACCTCGATCTGTTCCGAGTCGTCGTAGAGCATCAAGTGGCCGTGTCTGTCAAGGGGAACAATACATCAGTTGGACTGCATGAGCGATAGCGGAACGGCAAGTTATACGATGGTAAGGCCTAAAGTGTACCCACCTCAACACAACAAAAAACACATTCCTTGCCTTCTTGGTATTCTTCCCGTTGCTCTTCGCCGGGTCGATTGTCGGGGCCTGCTTGCGGTCGAATATGCTCCGATACATGCTCTGGTAAACACTTGGACTCTCTGCGGCAACCACCTCGCCCGCAGGGGTAGTTCTCTCTGGAGGTTTGCCATTCACCCCACCGGGAACATATTCCCTGCACACAGCGAAGTACCCCGCTGCAACATCGGCCTCGTGAGCACGCTGGAACTTCTCCGCTAGCTCATCAGTTCCGGTCTTGAGAGAATACTGATCGTCATTGGGACGGCGGATATCGCTGGCATCTTCCTTTGTTTGTTCCGAATCTTGTGACACTAATGGGAGAGTCAAGTGCGCATGTAGAAGGAATAAGCCTAGGATCAGTGGAATGAAGGTCACTCCGCCTAGTACGTAGACGAAAAGGAAACTGCCCAAGGAACCCATTGGAAGATGTGAATAGCGGTTATAAGGTAGCGGACGCCATTGATAGTCGGTGGGAAGATGGATAGACTTGGATGCCGCAAACGCCGGAAGAGCTGTTAGTACGACCCACTATCAGTGCGAGCTGGGGCAGTTGCAACGGCCCTGAAATCAGGTTACACAGAAACGACACTGGCAGGAGGGATCCAGCTCCTAAAGGTTGCACCACTTCAAATGTCTGCGGTGTGGAGGTGTGCAATTCTGTCGACTCTCGAGTCTCCGCCTGGATGCTGGCAGCTGCTTCTCCAGGCAGATGATGTATTGTTGGTCTGATCGACGGCAGCTACTTGCAACGACAGCAATGATTGGCTGGAGACGGAGGTACTGACATCAGCGGTCTCCACGTGACTGGCTCAGGTCGTAAGGCTGAGTAAGCGCCGGTCACCTGACGTGGGCGTTCCGTCTTCCGGCATTCGGCAATTCTTCCACATCACCTCATCTTGACCTTGGAGCTGAGAGGAGCTGGAACACTGGGAGAGCTTCATGAACTGACTCTGTTCGAAGTCAAGCTTGAGAGCGAACCCGCTCAATAAGCTTTCCCGGAATGTCATATCGTCGAATCCTGTCTTATCTCTGTGCTAAAAAGTAGCCGATGGTTTTGTTCAAGCAAAGCTCCACTCCTTATCAACATCGGAGATTCAGCTATCAGAGCCATCTCAGCACCCGAAAAGACCAATTTCCCTGTCTTATCGACCGTATACGTTATGCGTGAATGGTTTTCTCTTATCACTTTGTCATAGCTGGACCTGTTCCTGCCGATGAATCAACGGCAGTCTTCTTGCTGAACTCCCAAAGTTTGGTTTGGTGGCTTGTACTATCCGAGTTTAGTTAACCTGCCTCGCGTGTGCCAGTCAGCTTGAGATACCCATTGCTTTGGATATGGGGATTTTTGTGGAACAAACACGATTACTGCAGACTATATATTCTTGAAGATACCCTGGTCCAAACCAATGTTTCCCTCCCCGTATTCAATTCATTCTAGTTTCTATCTGAGCAGGTTCCACAAGGCATAATGGCACCCTTTCTAAGCTCCCTCGCTCTTCTACTTCTTCCATCTTTGATATCCGCACACCCTCTTGATGGCAAAGGCAACCATCCCCAGGAAGTTATCACCACTCCAGAACTTTCCATAAACGGAGTTCCATACTCCACAAGGGCATATTGGATGCGTAGGGCCAATCAAGCTCTTTCTGACCTGGATTCTCCATGCCAGTTCGGTGCCTTTGGTACAGCAATCGTAAACCATACGACTACCAATGGGTTGGGTGATTTGGTCTGCATTGGTATAAATGAAAACAGCAAGACGGGCAATCCATCCATGCATGGTATATAGCTCCCCTCGTCCTCAATCTGTCATTTTCGATTTGGCACGGAACAGCTAATATATATGCTACAGGCGAGATTGCTGCGATCTCAAACTGCACAAAAGTCCTCACGGATCCGGAGGGTCCATATAACCTGACCACCTCGCAAGCCCAAGCCGCGTTTACCCAACTGACGCTATACACCAATGCCGAGAGCTGTCCCATGGTACGTACGAAATTTGTTGTACCTTTTTTACAGAAATTATAGCCCCATACCTACATTCAAAACGACCCCCCAGGCATAACGCTCAGAAGCCACTAACTAACACATCTCCCCCATTCCAGTGTGCAGCTGCCATCCGCTGGGCCGGGTTCAAAGAGTACGTCTACGGCACATCGATCGCCACTCTCATCGAACAAGGCTGGGGCCAGATCCGCATCTCATCGCAGGAAGTCTTCCAACAATCATACGACCTGCCCAACCCATCGAGGTTGATCGCTGAAGTCATCGCCAATGAGACGGATCCTTATTTCTTGTGGCAGTATAACCCCGCGTACCCCTGTCCGGCTGGTTGCGAGAGGCCTGGACCTGGGGAAACTTGCAAGAGAAAATGAGGGGGTGTTTTATTTGTTTGTTTGATTATGAGCAGCTTTACTGGTTATTATACTTGTGGGAAGGAAATTGGTACTTGTACTTGTTGACCCATTATCCGCACGGATGCGTATAGAACCCTGTATATACATATAGTACTGGCAAATATTTATCCAAATAACCCTATATCGAAAGTCCCTTTCGTGAGATTTCGAATGCGACCAGCAGTTAGTAACAACTAGACGCAAGCATCAGAGATTGATCAATACGAGCCATGACATCATAAGCCATCGGCTGATTTGGGGGGAAAAAAGGTACCCAACTATCAGCGAAAGGATTTTTTGTTTATGGATTCGCTTATAGGACAAGTATTAAGTGACGATGTTAGTATGTGGCGAAATATGGGGGGGGGGGGGGGGGGGGGAGAGAGAGAGAGAGAGAGAGAGCAAAAAGACCAAGAATAATCATTAGTTCATCCAAGAAACCAGAAAAGAATGGATACCAACGCTAAAAATCAAACAGAAGTCGTTAAGGTAGGAATGAGATGATGTATATGAAGAAGAAAAACAACCGAATCCACGGGATTAGGATCAAGCTTCCAGTGGTTTTCGTCCATATACAGTGGCCCTGTAAGTAAACAGCTGTTATTAGCATTGTGGCTTTGTGAGAGCTGGTTTGAGTTCAATTTCATTTGGAGGGGTGGGAAAGCGAAGAAAGGAAGAAAGGGGGAGAAGGGGACTCACGCTTCGAAATACGAATGGACCGACTTGTCTCTAAGGCCCGCTCTCATTTTATCGAGGAATACTTGAACGTCTTCATACGACCACTACAAGACAAGAAGAAAAAATAGAGGGGTTAGTTGGATTTGAGGTTGATAGCCAAAAAAAAGGGGGCCCTAAAAAGGACCATCGCAATAAAGCATCGAATTGCATAGGAAGTAACAAGGGGAAGAGGGAAAACGCACCTTCATAACCCTCGTCAGTAGCGCCATCGCCCACCCTTCAATCCCATGGTCACACTGCAGGTAGTTCCACTTGCCAATCGTCTTCATTTTCGGATCACTGCTCCATCCGCCGATGGGGATCTTGTACCACTTCTCCGTGACGTCCTCAAACCCGGCGTCCTTTGCATGCCCTGAAATGTGCTCTGCGATGCGGAACGTCTTGTTGATTTTCTCGCCTGCTTCGAGGAAAATGCGCGACCATTGACAGAAGATGTGGTCGTCGGGAAGTGTACCGTCGTCGCTTTTGATGTGGATGGTCAGTTCGCAGTGTTCGAAGTAACCGCCGGGTTTTGTATGCCTGTGAAATTTGGTTATAACCGTGTTAGTGGCACTAGATTCGCATATAATTCGATGACCACGTCGCTGAAGAGCAAAGTCGCTTTGCTTGTTGGGGATGTGTGTTTTAGCTCGTATGACTGGGTTAGGAAGGGAAGGGATGTGCTCTGGGGAGTAAATATAGAAGAACCAGGACGCACTTATACGCTTGTTGATAGAACGCAGGCCAATCAGCCACAGAACCGTACAGCGAACGGACATGAACCAAGTCGAAGTAATTCGGAGGATGAACCCATGCATCGCAAGCGTCGTCGACTTCAAATCTGCAATTCGGAGGAACGAACGCTGGCTGGATGGGAGAGAGATCTGTTCCGAGGATAGAAGTGTGGGGGTACTCGTCGGCAAAATCGCTGTTGCGGATAGATCTTTTTATTAGACACTGCTTTGCCCATGGCGCAGAGGGCGCTTCCAATATTTACTGTGTCAAACGGTTGGGGAAATGTTGGTATGAAATTCATACATTGCCCACTGCGCAGAGCATTAGCATGATAAAGAGAACTTGCTGGCATGTGTGTAGTACCTGGCCAGTTCCTGTTCCAATATCTATCGCCCTCTGTTCCGCCACAAATTAGCCTCCAAATGCTCCACTCTATATAATTCTACTCTCTCCAACGAAGAAACTCAATCTGCGATGTGGGCAGCGAAACCTACTTCAATATCCTTCGCGATGGGCGCGAGCAAAAGCTTGCCTCCGTGAAGCAAGTAGAACAAGTGGTGACTTGATGTGTGGATTTTGTTAATAAAAGCCCAACGGCTGTCTGTTCTTAGAGGGCGTTCAAAGGGCAAACATACCCAATGCTCAATTGAAGGTTCTGTTCATCGTCATTCGGGCCCCTGGTGGCAGTGGACGGATATTTTAGTCTAGCCACTCTGTGCTGGCGGGGTACACACACAACGTGGAGTAGACTCACCAGTACTCCCCGTCCTTGTAGGCGTGATATCGTCGTCCATTTTCCACGCGGTAGTTCGTTATAGCGGATGATAATGATGTATTCGAGCTCCAGCTGTGCCGATCATACAAACTCCAGTGATTAGAGTGCTTGAATTTTACAAGATTTAATTCCGCGCTAGAGGCATCTCATGCTCTTTATTCCGGATGTTAGATGGGAAACTGAAAGTAATGGATGGCTCACATATCATCTTCATCGGATTCCTCATGGTATCTTGGGTCCTAAAACGAGTGCCCTCGAACGGGCTTGCCATCAGTAATTCCGAGTCCTGACAGGAAAGTATTACTGTGGTTGATGGACATAATCCTTGGGGTACTTACAACTGGAATAGACTCTGACCTTGTAGTTGCTGGCTCTGACATTGTTGCTGCTGTGCCCTCCTTCGGTCTTTGAGGGTTGAGTAAAGCCAAAATACAAACGCTGAACAATAACAGACAAAATATAATCTCGGGAATCAAGGCTGATGAAGAGGGTGGAGGGGAAGTCAAACGAACGAGAGAAGAGAGAGAGCGGGTCGTCGACTCTGCTCACCCTTGAGGAACAGCGCCGCCGAGCGGGCGAGTGGTAAGCATCGCGGAAGGCGGGAAGCTGCAGGATCCCATGCCGCTACAGCATCTGGGTCCACAGCCCAGCTGTAGTTAAAGCTAGTTTCTTCCAATCATATTGAAGCCAAGAAGGGCTAGACGAAAACCATATTTTGCTTGCACGAGAAAAGGATTAGTCTGGCGGGTTTCGCAATGAGCCGTTATACTTCATCCAGAGTGTGCATTGCGCACGCCCTTGCTGTTGGCTTCGAGCCAGCAAAAAACAGGTCTGAATGCCAGACGTTGCATAAACCAGTGCATAAGGGGGAGCTACTGCAATAAGCGACATTAGCCTTGGGCATTGGGCTCAGACCATTGGTACAGTACATCCATTTTTCTTTCCATGTTGCTCTCCAAGAATGCCGAATAAAATATAGTCTTCCGCCTGCATTGACGTATGGCTGGCCTGTTGCATTCAGTCCTGTCAGTTGATTCGTGGCGAAAAGAAGCATTTCTTACGTGGTGAATATTCTTCATCCGAAGGATGAAGCCGAAAAAGAAAAAAAAAATCCACTGCGGGCGCTGGAAGTGATAGTTGTGATTGGTTGTGTTCTATTAATTCTGGCTATGTAACCAAGAGGCGTGCCCCAACCATGAATGTTCATACGTCGACTATTTCCAAAATTGTTTAAGCGAATTATTGGGCAACAGGTGCTGTTTCTCCCATGCAAACCTCAGGGCTTAGGCATCAAACGATAAATACCATGCGTTGACCAAGCACTATGCGCCGGAGTCCAAACGAGGAGTGCGTGCGAGAAATTGTCTCCTGATTCAGAAGATTGTTGATACCACTTCTGATAGGTCATAGTCCGCTTGCCAAAGTTGCCCTGCACAGACTGCACATCGCCTATATAGGCAATAATTCGCCGTAACTAGCCAAGGCTGCGGGAAGCCGTCAACCCCACATGCATACGTTGCACATTTTCGACGGTGGCATATTGGCAACGCGGAAGATGGCAACAGGCTGGCCGAGGCGGCGAGGCGGGGTTCTAGACCTTTTGAAATCCGATCGGCAGATTAAGCTGCATGGATGATAGCCCATGGAAATATCAAGCCACCGCGGGTCGAATTCTACCAGCTCAAGGTGCCTTTATCACACTCGTCCTCCAGGATCTTGGCAACTGAGTCAAGAAGTGTTTGCCTGTTTCTCAGCTCAGAAGTCTGTCTGGTACGCGAGTAAAACACAGGACAGTCTTTGCTGTCGCACAGAACCTCTTCACCCCAAGCCACTCCCATGCACGAGCGACATATCTTTTGCAGATTTGCAGATTTCCTCTCTGCACAGAGAAGGCGTGACCTCACGTCAAGCAGTGAAACAGGGGCTTGTTGAACACAATGGTTGCACACAGGCAAATCGGAGTCAAGCTTTTCTTTGCACACGACACATGACGAAGACTTCATATATGACTCGAGTGTCTTCTTTGATATCATGCTGTTATCTCTGCCGACGGCGTGGCCTGTAGCTTCAATGCGTCGCACTCGCTGGTACTTGGGCATTTCGTCGTACCATTGTCGCACGTTTGCGCCCACTAGGTTAAAGATTCGCTCCAAGGGCGGAATGAGATTCTTTGAGATATAATATTCTGCGTCCAATTCTAACTGCGAATCTTGCAAGAGCACTTCAGGGGCCACGCAGCGGTCAATGAGCCTTGCGCCAGGCGCGCCCGATATAACCACATATGGAACCCTCTCGCCGTATTGAGGCTCCAACCTAGGGTCTTCTAGTACCCGTTTTGCGCTTATCAGGGCTCCAGGTGGTGGTGCCCCTTTGTCGCTGTAGGTTCCCAGTCGCACTTCTTTTGCAAAACAGAAGTCTTGCACGGATACTCTCCCTTGCATGATTTTGGCGCACTGTTTCTGGAAGTAAGACTTCACACGGCTCAGATCGGCTGTCTCGAAGAGGATCTTCAGCACTTTCTCTTCGATCTTTTGTTGCGCCGGGGTGCCATCTCGACGAATAGTTTCGATACCTTTAGCATCGAACTCCGGCACCTTTTGACTGCGACTCTCATATTTATATCCAACATAACGCTTTTTCGCTAGAAGCACACATGGATGATATACTTTCTCGAATTTAAGCTTCACAGGGCGAGGATTGGAGTCAGTGACAGTCCTAGCAATTTCTTCCCCGATATCGAACGCCTCGTCCCGCGTGCGCCCCTTGAGGTGAATAAAAAGACTATCAGTGTCTCCGTAAACGACTTCTGCGCCCCACCGTTCAACCGAGTGGATCAAAGCAATGGCTTTTTCCAGTGTTTCCCTAGCTGTTTGCACTATGCTATCCGCTATCTCAGCACAAGGCATTCGGCCAGAAAATGAAGCCGAAGTATATCCATAAGTAACATTGGCAATAAGTTTGAGGGCCAGTTGCCTGTTGTTCAGCAAACGCTGTAGGTGCTTGTCGTCCTTGCCCTCCTTCATACCGCCTTTGACCATGACTCGAGTTTCAAGAATCTCAACCAACATCTTGGCTAGAAGAGACATGCGGACCTCCGGTTTGGTGTATATCATGCCGTTGGGAGCGATATTAATTTTGTCTTGGAGAAGCTCTAGCAAACGTGGTAATCTCTTGTACTCCGTAACGCCCATTTTGTTCCGTCCACGCCAACTTGCCACTCTCCCAAGACATGTCGAATAGCAATAGTTATATGCGATCATGATGCTGGGATATAGAGACTGAAAATCCAGCACGAGGAGTGGACTGGTGTAGAAGTCGCTCTGAGGTTCCATAACCAAGGGCAGACATTCCAATGCGTTTTGCTGCCCAACTTGTTTCTTGCTTGGAGATAAAAGAATAAAATTCTCCGGTTTTGCAATTCGAAACATCAACGATTCCACCTTGAATTGAGATCCCCGCGAGAACACAGAGAAGAAATCAACCCCAAGGATTCGAGCTTGTTCGCTTGTCCTGGAAATGAGTTCGTTTGCCTCGAGGATTTTCAGGTCCAGCTGCACTCGAGAAACGAAATAGCTGACGACTTTTGCAATATCACGAGGTTTCTCGCTTTTGTACAATTTCGTCAGGTCCTGAAAGGGGTAATGGGGTATCCTTTGGTGGAGAAGATGGAATACCACGTTCTCCATTGTATATTGTAGTAGGTTCAACTCTCCGCGCATGGCTCTCCAAATATTAATCATGTGTCTGCCGGTGACGCGAATGGTTGAAGTATGGTTAAATCCCCATCGGTCGTTTTCTTTTCCAAACCTGCCATGTGACGCGGTTTTCACTCTAGACAACTCGTCGCAAAGGTCATAGTCATACTTCCGTCGTGCCCGGTCAATGAGATAACCCCATGAACCGTTATGAACTTCGTACCCGGTCAAAATATCCGGGTCGTGGAACCGAACAATATCAACCAGCTTCGTTAGAAGGTCAAGTTCCGTAGTCTCCTCTTCAAACTCATCAACAACGCCTCTTGAAACTTTCCTCGCGAGGCTTGTCTCCGAAAGCGCAAGTATGCCAACATGGAGGCCCTCACTGCTAGCAGGATCATCGGGATCTGTCTCTCCAGATTGTACACACCAAAAGATACTAGATACCTCGTCCTCTTGCGGATCTGGCACAAGAGTACCACGAGTATTCACCTGAACCTCTAGACTCATAACGCTCATGTACTGCGTCTCATGCTGCGCGTTTGAGGATGGTCGTTTCTGGGAATACTTAAACCCATAAGGACCCTTCTGGGTTGGGCCATCGATCTGAGAAAGACCCCTGCCAATGGGTCTAGCCTGTGAATGCGCAGAGTTCCCATCATGGTTTGACTTCCTTTGCTCCTCGTAGAGCCATTCGACCACCTCAGCACGACTGGGAGGCATCAGAACGAATTCCCAGGTTCTTAGTGAGCACGATTTACGTAGCTTATTGTTCTCCTTCTCAAGCGCAAGGTGATACAAGACAACTGGAGGCTTCTCTCCTAGCATCGCCAGTGACGTGCACGTAGGATCAAATGGCGGTAGAAAGGAAACGGTATCGCTCTCAAGTTTGAACTCTCTTCCAGCATATTCCCATGCACGGTCAGGGACATCCTCATCGTTACTATAGTATGGTGATCGATAAATCATCGAAGGTCGAAGATCATCGCTTATAGTGTCCTTTATCTCAGAAGTTGAGGGACATTGGGGCGCAAAGCAGTAAACCCTGCTTTCCTTAGAGATCCCGAACGCTTGGTGGAGCACATTAACAAAATCCGGCGGGGTGGACACGGAGGCCTGCAGCTTATCGGTTTCGGAGCTGATGGAAAGATTAGTTGCGCCCTGATGTTCCCGTCTTTGAGATGAGCTCCCAAATGGTTGAGCAGATTCCGCCTGTGACTTGCGAATCGTGCCATTTTGTTGACTCAATCTTGCAATAGTTGCGGGATCATGAGGATCCTTAACGACTGGGAATGGAATTTTCTGATTTGCAGTGCCACTTTTAGCGGACTTTTGTGACCACTGAGGCTGTGATGAGGGATCGTCAATGATACTTGGGAGTTCCAATTTAGCAGAGGAATTTTCGCTAATGATCTTTTCTTGGTGTTCAGTGAGGTTGGTGTCCGGCTGAGCGGTTTTAAAACCAGCCAAACTGTCACTTTGCGCGAATTTCAGCCTCTTATTTTGCCCAGCTATCTCACCTAATGATGACGTTGAACGTTTCGCCGTCCCAGGCCTTGATGCTACCTCGCTCACAAAGTCATCGTCGATCTCGAATTTATCTTCCTGGCTGTTGATGATATTTCCACAACTTCGAATACCAACGTTTTCCAGCTCTGGTAAGGTCGTTGGTCGCTCATCTACCGCCATGTTTGCTGGCTCACGCTCGTCAGCTAATAATGACTGGGCTAAACTCCCATTGGTAGGCCGTGCGGCAGACACTTCTTTAAGACTGTCTGCTGGGTGGAACTCAGCAGAGTCTAACTGATCCTCAGAATCTTCAGGTTCTGATAGGGCATCGCTGAAACTATTATCAGACCCATAAAATGTCTCATCTAGGCCAAGTTCCTGGATTCGGCTCTCGTCGACTTGAATGTCTGCGTCAGGAGGTTCTGTGCTTTTGTTTCCAGTAGGTGGGCGTTCCGAGGGGCCAGTTTGGAGGTTCTCAGGAAAGAAGTCTTCAACACTCTCCAAGGCAGATTTTATTGTGGCCTCAAAAGGATTCTTTTGGGTTAAAGCTGCAAATGAAGGTTTCTGTGCATCGCTTTTGAGGCTCTCGTCGTTTACAATAGACATAATATGTTCTCTGTATTCCTCCTCATGAACCCAGCCTCCCCTTGTAGTATTTCTCGGATCGGCAGACATAGACACCAAATCTGCAGGGGTGAAGGGAGTGCTGTCAGGGTCAGTAAGTTTCTGCTTTTTTCTTCTCCTTTGCTTCTCGTCTTCCCATAAACTAGCTAAACTTGGCACAAGCTTTTCAGATATTGATTCCTGCTGGAAACCCTCGATGAAGTCATGATGCAATGGTCGCTCCCTGACTTCGTGACGGTTCAGGATATCGCGGACATGAATATCCACTTCAAGTTCGCAATGGCTTTGTTTTGGGCGAACTGTGGGGTCCGATACCATTTCAAGTGGAATAGATCGATCGTGCCAACGTTGATCGACATTATGAATAGCAGTATATGCTGGAACTGGCCCCCGAAAAACCGCTCTGTTGCAATTTATATATGTGCAGCCGTACAAGTTGTAGTCACACATCCATTGCGCTAGGTACTGCATATGGCTTTCGTAAGGCTGGAGAGGTCGTTTCATCACAGCCCCTTGTCTTAGGAGGTCCGCCAAACGCGTCATATTCATGGGATTGAGCAAGTATATTTTGAGAAAGTAGCGATAGCCGACATAATACCCGTAGAAGGGAATCCCTTTGACCAGGGTGATGTGCGCCACGTAGGTGGTGCTATTTTCGTACCCATTCCGACGATAGCTGACAGCAAGGGCACGGTCTATTGACAGGTGGAGGCTACGGATAGCAGCAGAAACTACGACTGTTTAGGTACATATTTTGGTCCGTAGGATGAGTGCATATGGCTAACCTTCAGCAGGGCTCAAGCTCCCTTGATACTCAATATAGAGGTACGGGAATGCGCCGTGAATGTGAGCGCATACTTTTTGCCCCGTTTCCGTAGAGCCGAAAACACGGATAACAGGGACTTTCGGTCTCGTTGTCTTCGGAGCAAGTCCATCATAGTGAGGTAGCTGAGGATCGAACTCTGATGGGATGGCTTGGTAGTGGTCGATACAGTTCAGTCGAACGCGAAAAGGCTCCATCAGCAAGATAACAAGCAAAACCGTAAGAGAAACATTGCATGAATAGGGGTATCAACAAGAAGCGAGGGAATGTAAGTGAACTCGTAAAGTGAACTCGTAATGAGAAGCTAGTCACTGCAATCGGATCATACCAACAAAAAATCACTTGGGAAGAAGTGATGATTCCGCAGATAAAACGCGTGACGTTGGAGGCTGGATGGCAGACGCGCCACATCACGTGATGATTGTCTGGGCTCTATCAAGAACGCCCATCATGCGGAGACCATTTTGATTGATAGTTTTCATTAACGCGCTCATCCCCAACACAGAACACTGGACCGGACTCGCCGTTAAAAAGAATTACTGGTATTAAATACGAGAACTTTTTCTTCTATTTCTCTTTTTTTCCCGCCTCAGCGGAATCCACTACCAGTATGTCCCGCAGACCAACGGATGTGGCGGCGAAAGAGCGCAACGAGTATATCCCGGCCTTCATTTCCAAGAAGCCATTTTACGTCGACGATGAATCGACTGCGAACGATTACCTAGAGCATCAACGTCTTCAGAAGTCGAAAAGCGAAACAAAATGGTACGACAGAGGGAAGCGAGTCGGTCCCGCCGCGACCAAATACAGAAAAGGCGCCTGCGAGAACTGCGGTTCCATGTCCCATAAGACAAAGGAGTGCTTGAGCAGACCCAGGAAACTTGGCGCGAAGTGGACGGGTAAGGATATTCAGGCAGATGAAGATATTCAGAAAGTGGATATGGACTGGGACGCGAAACGGGACCGGTGGAATGGATATGATGCAAGCGAATACCGACAAGTTGTGGATGAATACGAGGAGCTTGAAAAATTGAAGAAACAAGCAAAGGAAGAAACAGAAATGAAGAAGATATCCGATGGCATCGATGACGGTGAAGAACACGGAGAGGAGGAGGAAGCGAAGTATGCAGAGGAGTCGGATATGGGGCGACAACAAAGCACTGCTACCCGCAACCTACGAATACGAGAGGATACGGCGAAGTATCTGCTCAACCTCGACCTCGACTCCGCCAAATATGATCCAAAAACCCGTTCGATGGTGGATATGGGAGCACAAGCAGATAAAGCCTCAGCGCTGGTCGCGGAAGAGAACTTTATCAAGGCTTCTGGAGACGCGGCTGAGTTTGCGAACGCTCAGAAATACGCCTGGGAAACACAAGAGCGAGGAGATAAAAACAGAATACATCTTCAGGCTAATCCCACGTCAGGGGAATTCTTCAGGAAAAAGGAAAAAGAGGAAGCGGAAACCAAACGGCAGTCGCACCGGATGACCCTCTTGGAGCAATATGGCGGAGAGGAGCACTACCGGCCATCGCCATTACGTGAGGCTGCCGTTACTGAGAGTGAACGTTACGTTGAGTACGATGAAACGGGCGCAATCAAGGGAGCGCCCAAGAAAGACTTGAAGTCGAAGTATGCGGAGAACATCATGATTAACAACCACACTTCGGTATGGGGTAGTTGGTGGGCAAACTTCACATGGGGTTATGCATGCTGTCATTCTACGGTGAAAAATAGTTACTGCACGGGAGAGGAAGGGAAGCATGCGTTTGAAGAAGCACAGAATATGCTTATCGCTGGTGCAGACCAGTCTGCTGAGGAGTCGACGCCAGATAAGGACCAGGAGGATGCAGACAAGGCTGCGTCATCTCAGCAAGCTGCAAAGAAGCGCACTCTCGTAGAGATGCAACAAGGCGTCACTGAGGAGGAGATGGAGGCTTACAAAAAGTCACGAAACGCTGCTGCCGACCCCATGGCGGCTTTCCTTGGGAGGGATGAGCTGGTTAGGTGAACCAAATTTCCATTGTTGATTTATGCTATGCGTTCGAGCGACTCTGTACCATATTGCAATTCTATTAGATAATGAAGTTATAAGTAAACTGGTATCTTCTGCGTATCTCTCCAACTGAAGTATACCTACGAAGTAACTCCGTACTCGATATTGCTGCTTGGTGTGAGAGAGTTGATTGGGGATAACTCTCTCGGGGATCTGTGGAAACTACTAGTAGCAGCAGGGGCTTAGTCACCTGACACTTGGGCGTCGAAGTGAATGCTTGGCGCTTCCCCAAAAACATCGCTGACTAAGGAATCCAAGACTCTGGTCATGTGATGTCGAATTTTGTACCACAAAATATTGATCACGTGGCAGGGCGGAACCCTACACCACAATTCGCTTAGCGACTTGACAGTTCCAGCGAACTTCCATTCAACGCCCGCCCGACGACAACGACGATATCGACAAAGCGCATCCGGACGCATTAGTACAGGTGAGTAATCTTCGCCGGTTACAGGCTGCTATATCAATGATTTCTTGCGCAAGCTGTGTCTTTTTGTACTTGACTGACCTCGAATCTGTTTAACAATAGTTCCTAATTCAAGATGAGTACGTACACGTCGAAAAATTCACCACGCTACCGGCATACCTCATATTTTCCCTTCGAGCGACTAACAGATTGGAATAGCGAAGGGAACATCCAGCTTTGGCAAGCGCCATAACAAGTCGCACACCCTGTGCAGACGTTGTGGTTAGTACTTCTCCGATATCGAGACAGACCCCCGATCGAACACACCAACGAAAACCTGGAGCGAGATGTTCATTGGGAGGAAGATTTAGAGAAACGATTCTGACAATATGTTTGTCCGAAATTATATAGGCCGTCGCTCTCTCCACATCCAGAAGCACACGTGCAGTTCGTGCGGCTACCCAGCTGCCAAGATGCGAAAGTGTACGTTACCTCACACCTGAAAATTTGCAATGTGGATGGATACTTTGAAAATGAAAGCCATTGGGGACAATATATTGGAAAAGGAAGAAAGAAAAAAACAGTCGATCTTTGGCTACGATATGTGACTGGGGCAAAGCATCGGACAAATAACTTACATTTCTCTCTACACGAACAGTCAACTGGGGCGAGAAGGCTCTCCGACGACGAACCACCGGTACTGGCCGCATGCGATATCTCAAGACCGTCGACCGGAAATTCAAGAACGGATTCCAGACCGGTACCCCCAAGGGCGCTCGGGGACCTGAGAAGCAGTAAGCGTGCCTTCGAGGGCGTTGTGGAGGGTTGTTTCTTACGAAAGTCGGGTCTGACGGGTTGAAACGTTTTGTCTTCCTTTTATACTCCTCGGAAGCGGCCGAATGGAAATGGTTCCTTTTTTTCGAGGGTGTTGGTTTTACTTATTATGGTTCCTCTTTTTTTATGTGAGCGTGTGTTCCAAAAAACCGATATTCAGTTGCATTCATGGGGACATTTTATCGGCGGGATGTGTGGAGAGGAACAAAAAAAAAATGGAATCCAACTAAGAAGGGCAAAAAAACGGCGTGCATGATGAATACCTCTTTAATGGCAGGCAGCTTCTGTTTTACTTTTTGCTCTTCCCCCTCACCCCGCTCTCGTCATGAATAGACGAATGTCTGCACGGTTTTACATGTCCTCATCGAATTCGCACGCTCCGGACCAGCGAAACCAACTACATAATAGGAGAGAAAAATGGAAATAAACCACGATCTAACCTGGCCTGCACGCCGTCATGAGACACATTATATCGTCCTTCCTTTTTAATTTGTCTTTTTTCGAAGTCCTAAATATATTCCTAAAATCACCTCATCTCGCCCCTACCAAAGACTCTAACCGCACCATCCGCCTGGATGAAATACAGCACTTCCCTTTCCTCCAAGTCCCCATGTCCATCACCACCACTACTACTATTCTTATCCTCCACGCGCCTCGCAACCCATCCACCCCCTTTACTAATGCGCAACACCCCACTCACATCCCTAGCCACGCCCGTATCCAGACCTCTCAACTGCATAACCATCCGCGCCTGATGCGCCAGCCCCACAACCAAAGCCGCATGCTCTGTTTCCAACGGCGTAGGCTGTCGCTCCGTCGGCGAAGAATTGTGTATAAGCGGTGCGTCCGCAGATACTGTAACAATCGTAGAATGCGAATGCTATATATATATAAATATATATACATCTCATCAGCAAAAATTAAATCTCCCCAACGCATTGCTGTCTTATATATAGATAACGTCAAAAAAAACCGTACCTGTCGTAGTCCCATAATAAATTCGCCCATCTCAGCCGCGCCGACGCCCTGACCCGCTCCCGTTGCGGCAAGTAGTAAATCAGGCTGATCGACAATCAGCAGCGTGTCGTTTTCCGCGCTGACCTCATCGGCTGGGACGTTTGGATTCCGCTCTTCTATCGCGGAAATGATATCCCTTTCCACAGCATCTAGCCCGCCCTTGGTGGACCAGTGCAGCTTCCTCGTCGCAGCAGGGGTTGCCGCTCTCTGCTGCTGTTGCTGCTGCTGTTCTGCAGGGAGTCGAGTAACAGCAGGCTGCCGCGACGACACTGGGGGTGCAGAGCGGATTGGCAATGCGGCAGCAGAGGGTGCAGATGTTGCTCCAGAGAAGAGTTCTGAGAGCCCATCTACGAACACGAAACTACCTTCATTCGAGAAGCGTGCGAGGTCCAAGCCCTGTTATAGCACCATTAGCATCTATGTGTCATGCAATATATCCTCCCTTCGATATCAACATCAGAAGCGCATCTAGAGAGTTTTGCTGGCTTTGAACCCCCAGCACTAGACGAAAAACGGCAAAAAGAAAATAAAAGCTCAAAAAGCCAACATATCCCCTTTATAACTGCTTTTCAGGCAGTTTCAAACATCCAAAAGCACAGAAAAAGATTTGAACGTAGACCCGTCCCACTCAGGCACCATACCACACCCCAACACCAAGACCAAAAAAGGAAAAAGCAGAAAAGAAAAGAAGAAAAAAACTCACAGCCCTCCTCGCCTCCCCCCTCCAAAACTCCCAGCTCCTCAAAAAGCTAACCAAAACGACCTTCCTCCCTCGCGCTGCACCTCTTCCTCCTACTGCTGCTCCCCCCCACCCCTCATACTCCCCCGCGCTGAGCGCATCGCATAAAATTCTTAGAACAAGCCAATTACTCGTCGCGCCTAGGACGGATGTAATCAGCGTGAGCGATTGGGCGGGGGAGGAGGAGGAGGAGGTGTAGGGGGCTAGGATAGGGGGTGTGGGGGTGGGCATTGTTTTATGGAAATATTAGGTGGTGGTGGGATGGCGCAAAATGGCGCGAGATATGGGGTGTAGGCGCGGGGAAAGAGGGACCCGGTTGAATATGCGCCAAATGGGGTATATAGATAGGTGTTATGGATATATCCTGTTTAGGTAGATTTAAATCTTATGTGTAGAGGGGAGCTGTGGGAGTGTTGAGATCAGGGACAGGTGAGAAAAAAGAGTGTTGGGGGAGAAAGTGTCAAAGGACGTCATTTGCTCGAAAATATATTTCATCGTTGCAATATACGCTTCAACCTAATCTTCAAATCATCACAAGATATATCACCCAGCAACAATCCAGTTTGTACATCATCTAGTTTCAATGGAAAGGACTGGACTACTTATACTTAATTCTTTAACGATGAAAAACTGGAAAGAAAGAGCTGAACACCTCCAGTGGCGGCGGGTCATGCATTTCGACAAAAAGCCCTTTGATTGAATAAATGCTAAGAACTTGAAATTTATCTATCACTTCCTTTCTCTAGAGATCGTTTGGCTACTACAATTTTTTTTTAAAAAATGCTCCTAGTATGTATTAAGCACTACATGGAGGCAGACCGCAAAAACGCAATTCTCAGAAAAAATTGAAAGAGAGAAAATGAGGAGAAAAGAATATTTCATAACCGGCCAGCTCCCATGCCACTGATTCTCCGCAACATGCGACAGCCCCTCCCTTCCCACAGTCCATCTCCTAAAGAACCAGATCACCGCCCTACAACATCATACTTCGGGGACAACTCTGCTTACAACGCCAGCAGCATCTCCAAATCATCCACCGCCGAGGGCTTCACCTCGCCCTCCACCTCAACCCTAGTCTCCACATCATCGTTCTGGATCGTACTAGGTGGGACACTCGGGGTCGTAGAACGGGTGCTGCCAGGGTGAAGGACCTTCGGCCATGAAGGAGGTGTGTTTCCCCCGTTTAATCGCGGTTTGCGATGGGGTTTACTGGGCGGCAACGCCGTAGCTACGCTCTGGATATTAGAGACAAGACTGCCACCATTGCGATCAGAGGGGAGATACTCGTCTCCGAAAGCCAGCAGGTCCACGACAACTGGTATATAAGCTGGAGATGCCGTTTGAGGGATATTCGGTGAGGTGGCTGTCGGAGAGAGTGGAGTGCGGTCAACCTTCGTGTCACTGCCAAAGTCAAAATCGAAGTCGATGAGCAAGGCTGGCAATTTCGGAGGGACACCACCGGGGGCAGAAACTACATCTTTCTGGTTTTCCTTTTCAGAGATGTTCGTGTTTTCGAAAGCTTCACCGAGACCGCTGAACGGATCATCCCCCAGAAGGTCTCCATCATGGAACAGTTCCAATAGTTCACCCGAATGCTGAATTCCCTCTGCAGTCTGGATATCGTGTGGGGCGTCAAGACCATCTAGCTCGTCTTTCTTGCTTTTTCGTGCTTTCTCGCGCTGATGATGAGGAGATGTGGCCGATGGAACCGTCCCAGAAAACACCGCCGTATCGAAATGCCCATTCGCAATCTTTCCCAGAACCTGCTGCAGGACCCAGGGGAAACTGATAAGCGGTAACTTCGCAGGATTTTCGCTTCTAAATTCCCCTGATGATTCATCATCGATGGACGCGGGGGGTAATCCAGCTGCCCATGCTGCCTTGACCTGTTGGTTAGTAACCTTGTACATAGCCACGGCCAATGGAGCGATAGACTTGAAATCCCTCCCACCCGCTTTCTCATAGCAGGCGAGGCGGAACTTCTCGCGCAGAGCGGTGGATATGCCTCCTAACTCCTCGTGGAACTTGTAGTCCTTGCTCATATTCGCATGGCTGAGCACGAACGTGGACCAGACTTCAAATTCGGTTTTGATGTCATGCTGTGCCATGATGCGGCGCATATCGGCGTCATATTGCTCTTTTAGCTCCATCGCCGTCTTCATGAGCTCATCGCTAACTTCCACCCCGGAATTGAGAATGCGATCGTCGAATGGCTCTTGGAGATTTGGTCTAAAGTCCACGCGCTTCACGATGTCGTATAGCTTGCCCAGGATCTTTTCGGAGACGTACTGAGCTTCCTTGGGTTTGTGCTTCTTCTCCATAAAGTGTGGCCATTTCCGTGGTATCAGGTCCCTGGTCATCATAGCGGCTATTCCAGTTTTGTTATAATCGACTGCCGCAGAGTGCAATTCTGCTAGGCGAATGCACTTCTCATTTTCGACGCCATTATCGAACCAATCCGCAAAAGCCAGATGGGCGTGCGCAATCTGTGGAAGACGGTCGTTCTTGATATACTGGACGAAGAAAGTAGTGATGTCATTGACAGTAACCTCACGAGAGAGGGTCAAGGGCTCTGGTGCGGAATAGTCCATGGGGTCCCTGAACCAATCCCTCGGCAATAGATCCTGGTCCCAAAACACGACATAGTCGTCTCCATCCAAGTCACCGCCAGAGCACATACTAGCAACGTCACGATCTCCAGATTGCGGCAGAACAACGACGTCCTTGAGATGATGCAGGGCCGGAACATTAACCGCCTTCACCACGCGAATATCGCCAGGGTGGAGAGAGGGATTACGGGCTAGGATGCATAGGCCTTCAATAACTTCATACTTCCCACTGGCAGGGTCGTCGGAACGAGGGATCTGAATAAATATCTCTGGCAGTCTCTTCAATTTCTCTTCCAGCGGTGCGTCTTCCGGAACTTTAGGCTGCGTAATATGTCCTTTTAGAGTATTCGTTTCGTCAAGACACCCCAAAACACACGCCCCCTTTTCGATGACAATCTTGGCTTTTTCCTTGAGATATTTGATCTGCCATGCGCGCCATAGCTCCAGGAGAGACGTCACAAAGGGCTCCTTGGACTTTTGGAAGCCATCCAAAACCATATCCGATAGCACCAGGGTCATTTGATTGGGGTCAACATACTTTTGCAGCAAGTGGATAGCCTTTTTGTCGTTGTTCATCGCCAAGTCCAGATTCGCAAGCATCGTACGGAGTTTGTCGATGAAAACCTTATCCGTAACCCCCAACGTGGACAACACGGCAATCAACTGACGATTCAGCGTCGACATAGAGAAATGGGAGTGGCGGATGATCTCAAGACCGTTGTGTTTTGCAGCGAATTTGTACTGGCTAGGCCGAATATGGATCTCCTGGCGTAGCGCATTTGCAGATACAGCGAGAATCCCCTTACATCCACCGAGGCGGAATTGGTACACTGACGGCGGCTCCCCAGAAGGTGTCTTGATCTTGAATTCTGTCATAATCATCTGCGCGAGGAACTTGGAGATGCGGCCAACGCCATCGGAGAAAGTGTAATCATTGTGCTTAATATCGGTGATCTCGCGGAGCTGGACTGGACAGCCGGTGACTGCACGAGTTGTCGAGAAGCACTGTCCCAAGCGCGCAGCGTTCTTCGCAATGACCCTGATGTCATTGAAGTGCCCCATCCACGCCCGAATATTCGCGGATGTCAGGTTCGACACTCCGGCAAAGAAGTACGCCCCGTGTTCTCTGAACTGCGAGTTACCAAAGGCAAGGAAGTCATAGTGTCGATCACCAATCGTAATTCCATTGGACATGGCGCGCTTGATGCGTGTGAACACCTCGTCATTACACTTGTTGTGAGTAGAGTTGATTCTCCCCTGCTTCTTCTCGTCCGTGAATCTCACTCTCAGAAAACGGTCTGCATACTCAATGTAGTGTCGAATTACGCGATTTGAGATATCAACGGACGGAGTATTGTAGTATATCGTCGTGGGAGTAATCTGCGCCGTTCTCATATAGCAACAATATTTCGGGATCCGCGCGTTCGTTGCGCCCTTGACGAACGGGAGGTCGAAAATCTTCATTGGATCGAAGTACACCTTTTTCTCAGTCGCGACATACTCGAGTAGGTCCTTTGCCTTTTTCTCTCCCAACTCAATGAGCTTCGTCGCGAATTCTTTGTCCATAGTATACTCGTTTAGGAATCCATGAGAGAGGCAGACCTCGAGCTGGTAACGGATGACAAACGGGAGATGCACATATTCGGTTTCAGCTAGATCGTATAGAGAGGACGTGGGCTTCGAGGGATGAGGGGAAGGGGGATCGATCCATTGCCATATCATCGGGGCGTCGTGGGATTCTTCTAGCATCGTGACATCCGTAACCTCCTTAATATCGATGTTGAAGTCCTTGAAGACACTGCACATAGTGCGGAAGTTGTTCTTTTTGTCTATATCCGTTTTATCGAAGGTAATACGAAAGGTTGTCCATCGTGCTGGAAGGGAAAAGCCAATTTAGTCAGTAGAGAAATCATATCAGGGGGTTCAGGGGTAACAGCAAACTTACCAATATTGATCAACGAATTTGTCTTGCGCAAGTTAGCAGACAAGCGGTCCATTTCCTCCTGCACGCGGGCGATATCAATTTGGCGATACCAAGCATCTATCTCTTTCCAAACGTTGTCGGTATCAGAAAACGTCGATTCGAGGTTATTCAACTTGCGATGGTATACAGGAGGGTTCGCCAGCGGGATCAGAAACGTCACGTTCTCGCCATCCTTCACCTGATAGACGGTTGTCATTTCGACAAAGGGGATGCGCAAGCGGAGGGCATGTTGGATTCCTCCAGGCTTCTGGTCAGGCCGCGGCTTTGCAGGTTTGAGCACGTTGAAGTATACATTGACTTCGCGACGCTTCAGGTCTACAGCATAATTTAACGCTCCTTGGGTTTCGGCATTGATGGTTCGTAAGGGGAGGAACGTCTTTTCTTCAACCATAGTGCCAAAGTCCATCGAAGTGAGTTTCATATTCTAGACAAGATATCAGCATATACAAACTCGAACGCAACTCCCTTGGCTGCTAAAAACATACAATACTTCTTGGATATGTAACTTTTGGATTAACCGGGCTGGTAATAAAGTTCAGAGGTTTGCGAACATCCACCTGGACAGCAACCAACACATCGCTGCCATCAGGGAGTTCCAAGTCAAATCTGCCATGGGTCCAAAACTCAGACCACGGCGGAGGCCTAGGAGCGCAATATTAGGCACCACAACACTCCAAATTTTCATACACGGCAAAAGACGATAGTACTCACTTGAACCGCACTTTGCACTTCCCCTCTCGCACTCCCTTAGCATTCTCGTAGAGTTCAATAACCTCGATAGAGCCATGTTTCTGAAAATTGCTCCATATGGTATAGGTGTTGACGCTGGGGGGAAGACCGACGACCACCACAGAGAGCGAGTCCCAGGTTGTCCATGCGGGCGTGATATGACTGCTGCTTCCCAGATTTAGTCCCGGGGTTGCTGATGGCGGTGAGAAGCGCATGTTAATTTGTCCCAATGTTGCGGACCCGTGAGAAGGTAGTGATGGGCGTATAGTGCTGCCACCGAGGCCGGGCGCCTGGGGCATCATGGTTCCGTGCGGTGGATGGAGAGGTCTAGCAGATTCGGGGTGGTTTGTTTAGAAGTGAGATGTTAAGAAAAAGGAAAAGGCAGTGAGATGAGGGATAAAGAGGAGGTGGAATATGAGCATAAATAGGCATCTGGGAGAATAGACAGGCCAGTGAATTATCGCATTCTCAGCAACGCATCACCAGTTCCTAGGTGATTGATCAATTGCACAAGGGAATAGGGTTCTTAACTTACCTCACTGGCGGCGGCAGTCTGCTGGAATTCTGAGGAAGATGTGCTGGCATAGCTAGCGAGCGTGTGGAAGAAACAGCAATAATTGATGAATGTGTAGGTCCAAGATGCCCACCACTACCACCATGTCCCAATCCTCCCCTGCTCTGACCACGCGTAGAATGGTATCCTCCCCTCCCAGAAACCCCCCCACCTATTGTCATTTCCCCTCTCCTATTATTCGTAGTAGCAAGAGCAACAGCAGCAGCAGCTTGCTGTCGCTGCTGCTGTTGCCTCAAGAGTCGCTCCTCTCTCATCCTCTCATTGCGGTGATCATTTCTACCCCTGCTTGTCCGGTTGTGAACTTTCTTGCGCACAAGAGTGTCTCCTAGCTTGACCTGCACCCCATATCTGTGTGGTATTACCTATATCAACAGGGAAAAGAACAGTTCGTAATCAGCAAGAAAAAGAATTGGAAGGGGGGAGAAGAAGAAAAGGATGCAGTCTTTCTGTGAGCACTCTGCAGCAGACACGGAGCAATGGGAGGATGTATCTTTCATGCAGGAACCCGTTGTCCCAACCCGGCCCCACGAAAACGAGGGAGAGGATAAACTTAGAGAAACATGCCCACTTACACCACTGTGGGTATCCATCATCCTTCTTTCTGCCTCTGGGCTTATTTTCTTCTTAAAAAAAATGAGCCAGACGTTTCTTTTCTCTCTTTTTTGGGTGCTTTGAAGGCTGAAATATGGGTGTATCCACACAATGTCTTTCCTTTATAAAGGAGCAAACAAACAGACCAAAACAAATAAAGAAACCAAATTCACTGGCGAAGGGTCAAGTCACCATAATAATTCCAAAAAGGCCGAGAAAAAAAAACAGCGAAGCAAAGGGAGAAAGCAGCGCCTTCAATGGCTAGGAAAAACCATATTCAGTGTGGAAGAATCGTATATTAACTCCCCAAATCTATAGTAGCTGAGGCGAGAAAAAAGTGAAAGCACCTTCTCTAAGAGAAAAGAAAAAGAACACAGAAAGAGAAGATAGCGGGATACTATATATGCGCGCAGATACCTATTGCAAAAGGCTCATAAAATCTCCAGTTGCGGATCCGAAAACGGGTATAATTAATCTCGCTCGATGTTTTTCTTGAGCAGCAAACACACACACTATATTCCGTAGATTTTCTTTTTTTGCTGGGAAGGCCCAAGCTAAATATCGCAAAAAGCATATCCAGATGCAAGCAGCAATATCATCAATACCAGACAAACCTGGTCGTACGTTCGAAAAACTAACGGAGACTCTTCATCATCATACTCCTTGCCATCGTTGAGGCTGGGAAGTGGCCTTGAGAGCAGATGATGGGAATTTTGCAACCGGTTGAGCGAAAGCAGAGGCGAGGGCCGTGTCCTAAACGAATAAAGAGCTTGTGTCTGCGAATGCGGAAATGAAAAAATAAAAAGAGATAAAAAAAAGCACTAAACCGGAAGAATCTTACCCGTAGGGTAAGGCAAACAAAAAGAAAGCACAGGTAGCACAAGGAACCCGTCAGAAGCAAGGTAAGGAAGATCATAAAATTATAGTTTCAAGCAACTCCGTCAATTAACCAAAGCATAAAAAAGTTATCATACATACGTTTCATCGTCATATCGACCTAGTCCCCGTCCCCGTAAACAAATTTTCGTCCGAGAAATCCAGTCGCGAAAACTCGCTTCCAGGGTCCATCGTACTCATCATCATAATCGTCGTCATGTCCGCCTCGTCTTGAACCGTTGACGTAGTTCCCTCGAACACCGTTTCCTGGGAATCCGAAAGTCGGAATGACTTGCGGTCTGGCTTTGTCGGACTATTGCCCGATGTTGCTGATAGTGGACGCCGGCGATGACTTGACGCTGGGACGTGCGAGCCTCTCGTTCGCTTAGCCGTGTCCACGATATCTAGCACGGCAGCTGATGAGGTGCGTTGTTTCGATGGTGGAGTTTGCTGCGGTTGCTGGGCTCGAGAACTTCTAGGGCGCTTCGGCGTGGGTTCGGCGTTACTTGAAGGGCATGAGTCAAAAGAGTCGGTCACAAGTAGATGAGTGTCAGTCTCATCGAAGAAATCGGTAGAGAATCTGCGCTGTGAGAGCGGAGAAATCAATGGCTGGGCTGCTGAGGGTCGTCTGTTCTTGGGAGTTCCAGCTTCGGAAAATGTCGATCCCTCGGCTTTAAAAACGGCCATCAGCCTGTTGCTGTATTCCTGTGCTTTGGCAAATTCTCGTGCCCTTGCGGTGCGTTCCCGTTTAAGCGCATCAAGCTAGAATAGTTCGGTGTAACTGTCAGTCAAAGTAGATGCAAAATAGACTTCTTGAGAGGAGAGAAGTTATTACCTCATTTTTCAATGTTTCAATCTTCTTATCTCTTGTCTGCAACGCTTGAATTACCTTGGACTTCGTGGTACGGATAGAGGCTTGTAGTTTCTGTATCTCACTCTTGCGTTCCTCGATCTTTTTACGCGTAAAGTTAGAATATTAACACCTAGAAGCAAGGTCCAAATGGCGGTAGACCTACTTCTAACCCAGCCTTAGAACTCACCTCCTGCTGTTGCTGCTTCATCGATGCAATTTCCTGTTGGAATGTTTCTTCGTTGTGCTGCAGGTCCGCTTGAATGTTTGCCATTTCAGTAACGTTTTGATCAAACTTATAAAAACGTCAGTAGCTGGTCCGGAGACGGAAATGGGAGTTCATGCGTTACCTGTTTCTGGAGATCGCGTATCCCAGCATCGAGGGAATCGTTCTGAGCATTTAATTTTCTTATCTCCTCCTCCCCTTCTGCGATTTTCTCATTACCAACCCGGAGATTTTCCCTCAAGGAAGTAACCTCCACTTGCAGGGACTCAGCATGGCATCTCGTCTCTGCCTCCCTTATAGTTGATTCCTCGACTTGGGCCGCGAGCTGTTCCAATTCCACTTTCAATCCGTCAATTTCCTCCTGTCGCTCCTCGATCGCGTCCTCTTTCGCAGTAAGCGTAGCCATGTACTTCAACTCAGCATCCCGCGCCCTTTGTTCCGCGTGATCTAAAGCTTCTCGACCACTTCGAATGCTATTTTCAAGTTCATTCTGGGTAGTTTGCAATCGAGAGGAAAGGGAATGTGCCCGGTTCTCGGCATTCTCAGCTCGCTGGCGAAGCCGCTGATTTTCAGCTTCGAGAGCTGACATGGCCGTTTGCACCTCTGCTTCCTTACACATCAGCTTATCCCGCTGTTGCTTGCATGTTTCATATTGTGCCCCAAGCTTCCCGAGTTCCTCTCTAGCGGATCGCAATGGTTCTTCGACAGTATTACATCTTGTCTCCAGATCCCTGCATATCTGACCCATTTGCTGGATAACTAACCCGTGAAACTGTTCTGCGTGGCCGGTCAGGTTTTGCGCTAGCTTAGACCTCCAATCTTGACTGGCGTTTGGAAGGTGTAAGGTCGGCAATGTATGAAGTGATTTTGCGCTTGAACCGAGACTGACAGCAGGCCTCGCAGCCACATCGCTCATACTTCTTATCAGCGTTGATAAAAACTTGCATATTTCCGCTTGTTGGGTAGATGCCCCTGTGTCTAAAGATGGCGATAAGGCTTCAAGAACCAATGTTGCAAAACTGAGCTGAAGTTCGTTGTAAAGTCTTGAAGATCCGCAGGGACAAAAAGGCGACTGAGTGCAGTTATCGTGCCTCTGCTGAAGAGAGATAAGACCACCGCGTGTGAACCAGGATATATCACGGTCTCCACTCAGGCTAGCAAACGTGGTAGATTTAGCTGGCTGGGAATCTCTAGCTGCTTTGAGCAGCCCCGGGAGAACGGATGTTGTAACTGTGGCCATCATGCCTATGGACAAGGTGGTCATCTTGGACTCCTCCCTTACATCGAAAAGCGACATCACTATTTTTAGACAAGTCGACATTTGGGTCTGGTTGAACCGTTTCTTTGAATGTGTTAGCTTTATAAATACTTCTATTAGAGTGCTAGAAGAGACTCACAGCAGTGGCTATAATCATGGACGACAACAGGTCGGAAGAAATATCGCAAAGACATCGTCTCCCGTGTTCGGAAGTTAAGATCGTAAACACGCTCTGAATAATCTCTCCAGGGAGAATTTCAGATGGGAGCAAGGTTGTGACAAAAGAAAGTCCCTGAATTCCGAACCTTAACCAATATTCTTAGAGAGAGCACATACAAGGAACGACTTACCCTCATTTGCACTTGGACATCAATATCAGGCCTCAGAATCTTCCCACACAATTTAACAATCTTGACCTTATTCTTCAAAATCCACTCCTGTCTCTGTGCCGGATCCACAGCACTGCATACCTCGGTCGCAAGCTCAATGCATTGAATGCGCTCCTGCAGAGAGAAATTACTACTCGCTGAACATGCGAGGATTGCGCGCAGAACCGCAAGATCCAAAGTCTTCACTCCCCTCGTAGCATCGAAGAATTGGCAAATGGACTGCATCCACTTGCCCTGTACAGGGGGGCCGGCCTCTGTCTTTTTTCTCGCTGTAGTAGAAATTTTCGCAAATATGGCCAAGCACAGTAGGTTTCCCACATGGTCATTCATATTCCGTAAGACCTGGGTACACTCAGACTGAAACTTTGACAGCGTCTCCTCGGGTAAGATTTCAAGCTGGTTTCCAGAGATGCCTGTCATCACCTGGTGAAGAGGGCTGATTGTTTCCGCGCATGGTTGCTCGACCATATGCTGAATCAAGCTCGAGATAAAAGCTGGTAGACGAGCTGGTGCCAGGAACGATTCTGGCAGCGGGGTAGAGAGCAGCGCCACACACGCTGTCGCGTACTATCGGATCATGTTAGCTAAATATGTTAATAGAAAAAGCCATAAGCAGTCTACTTTACGTCGTTGGGTGTTGGGCGGTTCAGCTCTGTCTGGCTAGCATCGTGTTTGGAAACAGCTGTCAATGACCGTCCAAGCAGCTCATCCAAGACCGTTGGTTGTTGTCGCAGTATGGCATCACGAAATGCTTCAATGGATGCTATGTAGTTAATATGACAGGTCAGAACATGCAAAGAAGATAAACAGAGGTCTCCAAATGTGTCAATGCATGCACCATGTGCCATGTGCTTCAGATACAAAGTCAAATCCTAACATACCAAAAACACAAAAGATATGTATCGTGTACGGCCACTCATCTAGGCTCTCTAGAACAAGAGATGCGAGGGGATCGACATGGCATGGTTTCAATATCGCCCAAGAACGCAGTGCTGCAAGCGGGAAGTTGGCCTGGGTCACGATATCATGCAGGCCCTGCCAGAACATCGATGGTGAATTACATTAGCTACGGAATATTCCCCCCAGGCACACACACAGAATTCATTCGATGCCCTGTTGATGTATCGTGCTTTTTCAACTTTGGCCTCTTAACGCACCTTGAGAGAGACTGCGTATGGCGCGGCAATGATCCGATTAATCTCCGCTGTAAGCTGCTCCCGCTCCATTGTGTGTGCAATCATCCTTTTCTACCAACAAAAAGAAAATGTTTCTGCATCCAATGTATTGATGTTGGTCATCGCCTGCAGAGTCGAACACGCAGCAATTGCGAACATCGTGGTTTGTTTCCACATCTCACTTCATGGTGTTGGAAAAGCCAGCACGTTGCCGTCGCAACGGGGCTTTGACATCTTCTTCCTTCCGGTCAGAAGTTGCGGCAAGTTCCACGCACAACATTTTCAACATTTTTGGTGTTCAGCATATTAATTAGGACCACTGGGCAACTCGCTATTTTTGTTCATTTCAATCTCATCTAACATAAAAGCAACCTGTTGTTGAAAAGGAATTGACTAGTCACGAAACTAATAAAGGCTACTTCGCCAGGCACAGACTCGCTCAGGATCTCGATCAATGGACCACTTACTTAGCCAGGTATGTAAGCCGACGTAGTTGCATCCCAGACCTGCAGGGGCGCACAGTGGATCGGGCTGCAGGCCTCGTACTGGCAAGGTCAAGGCCGATGTTATGTCACGACTCACGCATTGTCAGCACACGCGACGCATCAATCAAGCTCAAACTTCAATAATTAGTGTCAGGCCCCTTCCCCGACGGATTTTCATCTACACGACAAAACTAACAGTTGTCCGAAAACCCCTTGGTGCCGTGGCTCGTGGCGTACGTACTCCGTGGACATTCACCTACTGCCGCTCTTGAAGCGGAATATCCTTGATGTTGAGAGTATCCCTGCTGCAAGTTCTGTGCGGAGAAGAAGGAGGGATAGGTCGCTTGTGGCTGGCGCGCATAGCCAAGGAAACCCGTCTCCATCCTCCCTGCGTCCCTGCGTCCATGCCCGCATTTCGCACGGGAGGCTCGAACAGGCCCAACCTGATCACTTCTCCATCGCATCGGGCGGTTATCATGGAGAAATATAGGAAGACAGAGGATGTGAGAGCTGTCTACTGGAGAGAAGGCAGTATGGAGTCTCTTCCGGGCTCATACCACCACCCATCGAAATACATCTTTCTGCGGGCAATAGTGGTCCTGCTTTTCTCTCGGCTGTGGACGTCTTCCACCCGAGGTCAGACTACCGGTTGACCGCTTGCTCCGAGCATTTGCCCATTATTATATACGCGAGTCCAGATGTAACGATGCGAGACGTTCTGGCTGGACCCATGCTTGCGATGCTGAGAAACGCGGACGTAACTCGATGTATCCCGCATTGCGTGGGGGTGGCGGCCTGTCGCTGTTGATTTTGAAATTTACAATTGCGATGGAATGGGTACAAACATTGCTTCGGGAGGATGAGAAGCGAAGAATGGTGAAGGAAAAGAAGGACTTTACGCTGAGCTGAAGCCATTATTGGCATCATCATCATCATCATCATCATCATTGTGCAGGTGACACATGTATCCGCGACAAACGAGAAATACTCATCAGGATAGCAATTTACCAACCGAACCCCGCAGCCACCCGTCTCTGTATCCGATTCAATTGTTTCCGACAAGGGACCCAACGAGCAGCTGTTAATTCCAACAAAGGCAAAGACCCCAGTCTGATTTACAATGCAACGCGTAACGTGGAAAATCAAACAGAGAAACAAAATAAAGGGGGCCAAACGCGTAGTTCTGACTTCAACCTTCCCGCGCCCTACAAAGGGTCTATGTATCCAAAATACCAACAAAATTGGAAAAGCAACATGGGCTCAAGTGTGATATGTTTGCAAGTAGCAAGGCAAGCATTTTCCCGAGAAGAAAAAAATTAAATTAATAGTATCAAAATATCTAAAACAAAACTTCTTCAGCAACTTCCCGAGACAAAGAGAGATAAAGTGTCAAAGCTCCAAGGTTTCTCCACGTTTGATAGCCTTTCACACACATGCCTTCGGCAGTAGTTTGGTGTAAACTCTGTTTTTTTTTTTATGGATCTCGTTCCTGGCTGGCTTCAAATTTTTGTTTCTACTTTGCTACATAAATAGGACGCTGATGCCCATCCCGTTCCTGGGCTGAAATCCCTTTTTAGAAGATGTAGTAGTAACCTTTTCTTATTTTTTTAATATTTTAGCTTCTCGACCGACATCTCACTCTTTTTCACTTTGGGTTCAATTCCTTTTTTTTTTCGTGTGTTTTTTTGCCTTTATTCTATTTATTTTTTGGTGCTTCGTCTTCAAAAGTTATGGAACCTTGACGGTGTGAGGGCAAAAAAAGAAAAAGGAAATAGAAAAAAAAAATACAGACTTTTCTTTTCCCCTAGTTGTTGCTCGTCGGGTACTTATCAGAGGACCAAGCAAGGGAGAGGAAGCACCGTTGCTGCTGTTGTTTGCCGAAGTTGCCTCCATCCATCCATCCATCCTCCTTCCTTTTTTCCACCATGCGGGCTTTCGGCCGAATTACCGCGCAAATCCCCCAGCGAGCAGTGGGCCAACAAAGCCAACAGCAGCGATGCCTCAGACTAGCGAGGCCTAGCTGTCGATGCTCCAGCACTAGCGGCAACGGCAGCATTGGCAATGTCGCTGACAAAAAGCCGTTTCTGCCATCCCAGCAAAGAGCAAAAGAACGGGCGTCTGGCAACTCTTCTTCGTCTACACCTCTCAGGGGGACAGGGAAATACTTCCTCATCGCTGCGCTAGCTGGAGGATTGGGATATACGTTGGGAGTTGCCGACTCGCTGTCTCGGCTACACGAGATATGGTCACGCGACAAAAAACCTAAGTATGGCACGGCGAAGGATTTGGAGAAGGCAAGTTGAACTTTTTTTTTTTTTGCTTTCTTGGTACTTCCGCGTCCTTGTGTACATAAGAAACAATTGCAATGTTGCATCGATGCCATGTTTACGTATAACTACAAAAGACCACAAAAGTTAACTCTCCTCAGGCCATTGCGGAACTGCGCGTCATACTAGGCGAGGATGCTATCAGCACTGATTCCGAAGATCTACATCTACACGGCTACTCGGAATGGTCGACGGTAAATTCTGAGCGGCTGCCCGTGGCCGTCGCGTATCCCAAGAGCACCGCAGAGGTGTCTCAGATCGCGACAATATGCCACAAGTACCGAATGCCGATGATTCCGTTTTCCGGCGGGTCGAGTCTGGAGGGCAATTTCTCTGCCCCGCATGGCGGGATGAGCATTGATTTTGCGCACATGGACAAGATTGTCACGCTGCATGAGGACGACATGGATGTCGTCGTGCAGCCGTCCGTGCAGTGGATGCAGCTGAATGAAGATATCAAGCATTCAGGCCTGTTTTTCCCCATGGACCCGGGCCCATCGGCGAGAATCGGCGGTATGGTAGGTACGAATTGCAGCGGTACGAATGCTGTGCGCTACGGAACTATGAAGGACTGGGTGCTCAATTTGACTGTCGTCCTTTCGGACGGGCGTGTTATCAAAACCCGCCGTCGCCCGCGCAAGAGCGCCGCTGGCTACAATCTCACAGGCATGTTCGTGGGCTCCGAGGGGACCTTGGGCATGGTCACGGAAATAACGCTCAAATTAGCCGTTATCCCTGAAGAAACCCGCGTTGGAGTTGCTACGTTCCCGACCATTCGCGACGCTGCGTCCGCGGCTATGCGCGTTATGCGCACCGGGATCCCCGTGCAGTGCATGGAGGTCCTAGACGAGGTGCAGATGAACGTGATCAACCGCGCAGGCGGCACGAATCGCACCTGGCAGGAGGTTCCTACGCTATTCTTCAAGTTCTCCGGCACCAAGGGCGGTGTTGCGGAGAATATCAAGGCAACCAAGAACATCGCCCATCAGAATAAGGGCACCAGTTTTGAGTTTGCGCGCAATGATCAAGAAGCGAAGGAGTTGTGGTCGGCGCGAAAAGAGACGCTGTGGAGTATGATGGCGCTACGAAAGGAAGGGTCGGAGGTATGGTCAACGGATGTGGCGGTGCCGCTTTCTAGATTGCCTGATATCATTGGTTCGTTCCCCCTTATTTCCATGTCATCATTTCAAGGGGGTGGTTTGGGAATTGGGAAGAAGCTAATGCAGGTACTCCCGACGCAGAACAATCCAAGAAGGAACTTGACGACCTAGGCATCTTCGCTGGTATCCTAGGCCATATTGGCGACGGCAACTTCCACGAAAGCATCATGTACAACCGTAATGATCCTGAGGAACTCGCTAAGGTTCAGAAATGCGTGGATGACATGGTTGACCGCGCGTTGGAGATGGAGGGTTCTTGCACTGTAGGTTATGCCCATTCTATACCCCCTGGCAATCCTTTCTCTGCCCCCCAATATCTAATTACTGTATGCTTTTAGGGCGAACATGGCGTCGGTATGGGCAAGAAGCAATCCCTACTAAAAGAAGTCGGACCGGAAACTGTCTCCGTCATGCGCAGTGTCAAGAAGGCGCTTGATCCACACTGGTTGCTGAATCCAGGCAAGGTATTCGAGGCCACGCAGGAGGAGGAGCAACGAGGTAGTAAGCACTGAAACGCAAAGGCGGAATGAGGTGCCCTGAACTTCTTATCTGGTGGACTAGATGTATGATACATCTTATTGTTGTTTTTTCAGACGTGTAGTAGGAGGGGTTGTAGGTGTCATAGGGTGAACTAAAAAAAAACAAAAGGAGGCCCTTTCTTCCCCCAATTAATAAAAATTCCTTGAACTTTGCCTTTTCTCTATTTTTGCATTCTGTGTGCAACAACTCATATACCTCGTTACTTGTTTAGTTTCTTATATCTATAAGTGCTCTAGCGATTCGCCCGTTTGGTATGTCTCACAGTTACCACTCAGTAGAGCTATCCACGCCGCCCCCTACTTAGAAGAAGTGAAAAGGGAAGGAGAGGGTAGAGAGACAGAAAGAAAACATCACTTTACTTTCCAGTCCCTCAAGTAATCCCTTGACTTCTATTTTGAATTTTATGATAAGTGTTTCTTTCCAGGAAAAAATGAAAAGAAAAGAAAAAACCCAGCAGGTAAATATAGTAGCCATACACAAAAGAACAATGCATACAAATTATTGAGCATATGCGGACCAGACTCCCATTCCCCCACCAACTAACCCACTCTTGATAAACGGGTTGGTTTGGAGATTTTTAGATTTGTGTGTTTCTATTTACCTTTTCTTTTCATATTTCCTCCTCTGCGTGTTTGGTTGTAGTTTTTAGGCGTGGGAAAGGGGGGGAATGTGGCTGTGTGCAAGAGAAAAGAAGGGAATTGCGTGCAGGCAACCATGGAGGAGTTGGATATGTAAATGGAACCAAAATAGTTGTTTTCTCATGAGAAGCCTGAAGGAGAAAGGAATACGAGCTTCGATGGAGGGGGTTCACCCAAAATCCCCATCCTCTGCATTTATTGAATGTTTTCGCAGCTGCAGACGATTCCCTCTTCCCATTCCCCATCGCATTTTTTGTTTTTCTTTTTTTCTATACAAAAGTGAGTTGCCTCAAACTGAGCTGCTATGAGAAAATCACGAATAACGATTCTAAAATACATAGCTCAATAGGCTAATCAGATTCCTTGAGGAAAAATATAATCTACACTTCCACAGGTGGGCGGAAAGGTTACTTCCGCTCTACTACTGCACCAACCAACCTGCTCAAAAGCTCACAAAGAAGCAATATCTCCCATATCCCTCCCTCCCAAATAATGGCCATCCTCTCTCGCGAGCCAGCATGGAACGAAAGCGCCACAGTCACCACGACAGTCGCATCCAACGACCTAGCCTCCGCGCTCCCTCTCAGCGCGCAAGACGGCACCTTCCCCGCCGTCCTCTCCACACCGCGCATGATCGCACTCATGGAAATCGCCTGTAACCGCTTACTCGCGCCCTACCTGTCCGCGCAGCAGACATCAGTGGTTGTGCGCATGGATGTGTCGCATTCTGCCGCATCGCCACTGGGGACACATGTGACAGCTACAGCGCGGTATTTGGGCAAAGAAGGCTCTGCCGGCAAGCTGTATAAATTTGAGGCTGTGGTTTCGGATCGGGGAGGGGAAATTGGGCGCTCGCAGATGACGAGGGCGGTTGTTGCGATAAGCGGCGTGGAGAGCAGGGCGAGGGATCGGACGAGGTGTCTGTTTGGCGCTCGCTGAATACATCCCCCAAGATTTTTTAAATGGTAATGTTTATTTTTAGGAGGTTTGGAACCTTTTCTGCATGTTTTGCTCTGTGACATAGGAAACTATAAAGTCTTTTCTGGAGGTTTGGGCCATTATTTGCGCAACTGCAGCTTCAATATATCTGATGTCATATATCAGCATGCCTTATCAAGGCTTTTACTAAAGCGTATCCCTAATTCGCGGGGTACACTCTGTGGAAATATATTTTCCAATCCAGCAAGAAACGTATACCATAGCAACAGCTCTATAATATGCCATTGAACTATCACAATGAATCTTCAGGTGAGAATAGCTATTAGGCATGTTGTAAATAGAAGCTCGGTCTCCCCTGAGACAAACACAGAACATTGGAGAGCTGCCAGGTCAGAGTTAACTTCCTAATAGAGCAGAAGAACTAGTGGTCTTGAATCACGGCGATGATTATGGTAAGAAATTTGGTCATTATAATATTGCTTACTTTGAATACTTTCTACTAGTCTCTCACTTTCTCATGTACCATAATCCACGAGATTTTTGCTCGGAACTTTCTTTTTTGCTGGGTTGAGTCAGCCCGCCGCGGGTCCGATCCGCCACTTCGATCGCCCGATTATCGGCTTCAAAGTATTATATTTCTCCACGTTCAATCCAAAAATCTTCAATCATTTTGCCATTCTTCGCCTGTTGTAAATAAAAAAGAGCCCTGAGCTGGATAGATTCTGAATCACAGGGGCCCCCACGTTCTTTTCCTCCCCCAAACCGTTTGCGGGGTATTATTCCCAGTGACGAGCACCATTCATTGGAACGGGGCAAGAAACCCATTTGCTGCGGGCAGGCCCTTCTTTTTGAAGATCACAAATTTATTAACGACATTTTACCTACTCGAAATCCGCCAGTAAACGAAACCATGGCAGCTGCTCCAGCTAAGAAGAAGTGCGGTATGTGTTGCTGATGTTTTGCTACGAGCGCTCCATGCATCTCCCGCAAGTGCTAACCTATCTATGATCTATGTAGGTGTGTTGGGAGCCACGGGCTCTGTTGGCCAGAGATTCATATTACTCCTCGCCGATCACCCTTCCCTTATCCTCCATGCTGTTGGAGCTTCCTCTCGCTCCGCCGGAAAGCAATACAAAGATGCTGTTCGATGGAAGCAGGCTTCGCCCATGTCCGTTGACTTGGGTTCATTGGTCGTGAGAGATTGCAACGCTGAAAGCTTTAAGGATTGCGATCTAGTGTTCTCCGGTCTAGACAGCGATGTGGCGGGTGATATTGGTCAGTAAATCCAAGCGACAAAATAACTGTCTTTTATATTCTGCGATGTCCTGGGAGCTGACGGACGTGATGGCAGAAATGGAATTTATCAAGGCGGATATTCCTGTGTTCTCGAACGCGAAGAACTATCGAAAGCACCCCGCTGTCCCACTGGTCGTACCCACGGTCAATATTTCACATCTGGATGTCATCCCACACCAACGGAAACACTTTGGCCTTAACAAGGGCTTCCTCGTCTGCAACTCCAACTGCGCCGTTATCGGAATAGTCATTCCATTTGCAGCTCTGCAAGCCAAGTTCGGACCCGTCACAGAGGTGGAGGTGTTTACCGAACAAGCCATTTCTGGCGCTGGATACCCCGGAGTGCCCAGCATGGATATCGTGGACAACGTGATTCCGTATATTTCGGGCGAGGAAGACAAGCTTGAGAACGAGGCACAAAAGATTCTGGGCACCTTGAGCGCAGACGCCACGGCTTTTACGGATCAAGCGGGTCTCAGAATCGGCGCAACATGCACGCGCGTCGGTGTCACGGATGGACATATGGCCTTTGTATCTCTACGATTCCAGAACCGCCCACCACCAAGTGCGGAACAGGTTGCGCAGGCCCTGAGAGAGTACCAGTCCGAAGCGCAGAAGTTGGGATGCCACTCTGCCCCGCCACTGGCCATTAAGGTGTTCGATGAACCCGACAGGCCGCAACCCCGCCTCGACCGCAATATTTCTGGCGGATATACAATCAGCGTCGGACGTATCCGAGAAGGAGCACCGGACGGACACTTTGATATCCGCTTTGCTGCCCTTAGTCACAATACGGTTATAGGAGCTTCCGGATCTAGTATTTTGAACGCCGAGGCTGCAGTGATCAAGGGATATATATAAACTAGAGATACCACATTCTTTGACTGGCTAAAAAGTTGCAGAATACAGTTAGCATCTACATATTCCCATACAATTTCGTTATCTTATCGATAAACTTTCAGATTATGTCAGCGGTTCTAGATCCAGAATGCCAAGACTTATGTGTCTGTATTAAGTTAGCGTTAGGGCTCCAGTAGACTGGCCAATCCACAACCCTAAGCGAGATTTCCCTTTCCAGTCTCAATCTGAGCCTCATCTTTTGATCTTCGACTTTCTCCAACCAGCGACAACTCGACAACCTCAAGACTTTCAACCAACAAGTCAGTCAAAATGGGCCGTGGACCGTAAGTTCGTCCCTACTCAACGCTTGATCACCGATGCTCGAATTTCCCGTCGCAATGACACTGACCATGATTTCTCTCCCACAGAAAGAAGCACCAGAAGCGCCTCAGTGCGCCCTCGCACTGGCTCTTGGACAAATTGTCCGGTTCCTATGCTCCTCGCCCATCTCCTGGTCCTCACAAGCTCAGAGACTGCCTTCCTCTGATCGTCTTCATCCGTAACCGGTGAGTCCTCGACACCTAGCCAAAAAGTCCTTTTGGAAGCGGGTCGAAAATTCTAACTAGTGATGTTTTTTTCCCGTGTACAGCCTGAAGTATGCCCTCAACTCGCGCGAGACCACTTCCATCCTCATGCAGCGTCTCGTCAAGGTTGACGGAAAGGTCCGCACCGACCCAACCTACCCCGCCGGTTTCATGGACGTGATCAGCATCGAGAAGACTGGCGAGAACTTCCGTCTTGTCTACGACACCAAGGGACGTTTCGCCGTCCACCGCATCCAGGCCGAGGAAGCCGAATACAAGTTGGGCAAGGTCAAGCGTGTGCAGCTGGGCAAGGGCGGAATCCCATTCTTGGTTACGCACGATGCGAGAACGTGAGTTCTTCCGCGTCCATCAGCCGTTGGACCAAGCTTTGGTTGATTCGATATATAGCAGTCATCTTGTTCTTCTCGCGAAGAACAACATGCTGTTTTCGTATCCTTTCTACATTGGAGAATGCTGACCGTGGACGTTTTTTTCTTTTCGCGATATTTAGTATCCGCTACCCTGACCCTGCTATCAAGGTCAACGATACCGTGAAGATCGATCTTGCCACTGGCAAGATCACCGACTTCATCAAATTCGACACCAATGCCATCGCCATGGTCACTGGTGGTCGTAACATGGGTCGTGTTGGTGTGGTCACTCACCGTGAGCGCCACGACGGTGGTTTCAACATCGTCCACATCAAGGACGTTATTGACAACTCCTTCGCTACCCGTGAGACCAACGTCTTCATCATCGGCCAGGAGAAACCCTGGGTTTCCCTCCCCAAGGGCAAGGGTGTCAAGGTATGTTTTGAAATCATCCACTCCCCGTCAGCTGTGTAGTTACACCATTGAGCGCCATGCTAATATCAAATCTAGCTCTCTATCGCTGAGGAGCGTGACCGCCGCCGCGCCGTGGCTCTTGCTGGCCATTAAGCGTTCCCTTAATTGTATATGTGTGAACGTTTTTTTTTTTAAAACAAAGCAAAATAAAAACCAGAATACCACGACCACCCCCCCACATCTCACAAATTCAAAAAACTTTTTATAGGACAATGGCGTTCTTAAGAATCCTGTTTTTGATATCAATGCAACATTGTGCCTCCGAATCATGACCCCCATTTCCGTTTTTTCCCTATTTGTTACTATTCATGACCCTGTCTCTTTTTATTTTACGAGGAAGAGAAGGGGACCAAGGTTCTAAGATACCCCCCGTATCAACAATGTCTGCACATCTAATTGTTTTGATGTGCATTCAAAAAAACCGCCCCTTTTCCAACACCAGTTCACCCACCCCTTTGGTCCTACCCTCCCTCTTTCCTCCCGTATGAGTAAATGCATGTTTCGCGGCTGTCGTTAAAGAGATTTATTTCACGCTTGTAATCCATAGACCCCGAGAAATATGCATGATTGGCCATTCGCCATCACCAACATCACTCCATTTCTCCCCCCCCCCCCATCCTCCATCCTCCAATATTCCCATGCCATATGCTATATCCGTAAGTTTCCCGCCGCAGTATAGTTTGATTCGTCTGTCCACCATCGCCACCGATATCTCTCCCCTCCTTGTTCCCCGTATGATACAACTCGGAGCTTTTTTTTTATGTTTTTTGTTTCGTCCCTGCCGTGTCTTGAAACTGCACACAACACGGGGGTTAACCTAGAAGAAGGGAAAAAATAAACATCTTGCCAACTTAAAAAAAAAAGGAGAAAGAATGCCATGACGAAGTGCGGACAAGCCATTTTCCATGGCCCCCCCTCGTTCGCGGAAATGAGCTAACCTAGCCGGTAGATAGAACCTTTTTTTTATAAAAAAAAAAAAAAAACTACCCATTTCCCAACGAGCGGGAAGGAGGAGGGTTAGACAGATAGATGGTTAGTAAGTAACCCTGAGGTTTCCCTCAGAAAGCAACTTGGTAAAGCAGGAAAGACAATCATATCTACTGTTACAAGAAAGAACAAAATCCCCGCCCTTAGCTTCTGCTACATCTGTGCAGGTTCAGAAACCTGCTTGCAATCAGCGCTGCCAAGTTCCAAGTTTGATTTTACTTGATACGGAATGTATATTTATAGCAATTAATCACCAGTTAACGCGTTATACAATTGGTCAATTATTAATGTCCAAAAGCGTTGGAATTGAATGTACCAGTTTGCAGATGAAACCAACAAATGAGATCGAGGAGAGGGAGGGGGAAGATTACAACCCACGCAACGTGGTCAACAGAGGGAATAAAGAGAGAGAGAGAGAGAGAGGGATAAAGAAAAACTCCAGGTATAACAAATATGGGGGGAGGGAGAATCGAGAGCGGTGAGGAATGGAGGACTAGGCACTAAAAATTTCCATCCAAATCATGCTTCGTGTGCATAGTGCCATTGGTCGTAACTTTGGGCTCGTGCTCATTCAAGAGATTACCACACCATGCGGTACGAAATCCACGCAAACTTCCAACGCTAGCACTGTAAATGAAGGGTGAGGGCGCGAGGAGTAAGATACGGAGGCGAAGATCGGTGAGAGAGAATGAATAGTGGAAAGATTGGAAAAAAAGAAAAATATATACATATGATATGTCCACTGATAGTTCTGTGGTCTTCGAAGGGCATGCGCTTCCGAGGATCTCGACCAAGGGCTGGCTAGGGAGAACTGGCCACTCATCCAACATTTGTGCAAGATGTGTCGGCGGAAAGGGCGCTGTAGGCTCTGGGTGTGATTGCACAATCCTCTCTGTTCGTGATTATTGGGGCGGGCATTACGAACACACAACCTAACCGAGACCAAGGGGCACCAGTGGGGTATAAATGGTTGGATGACGTTGACGTTGGAACAAGGGGTATATGAAGGTGACACTGAGCCTGATCCAAGATAGGGGTGAAGCATCAGACTCGCTCGTTGTGTACCTATCGTATTGAGAATAGGGTGCGGTCATACTTTAGGCCGTACGCTGTTGTGCGTGGTCACCGCTTGTCCGAGAGCAACCCCTGTTCCGGGCATTTCAATAGAAAGACACACCTATACAAGTGTATTGGCTAGAATAGGTGGCGGAATCGTCGTTACCCTCTTGTTTCTTTTTTTATTCGTCCTTGTTTCACCATTCCATTGCCACCGCCACGCCTTAGGTCCCAAGTCTAGGTGAATTGCCAGGATCGAAGAGCACACTTGTGAACAGCGCAATTAAGGGTTCCCAAATAGCCGAAAATTAACTTGGTGGGAATCCACTATCCGCAAAACACTGGACTATTGTTCTGGTAAAGGAAAGATTCGTTTCAAGGCTTCAGTTCCCCCTTCAGCGAGATGTGGGTTGAGAAAGGGCAGCCCAGGACGCTCCTGCATTATCCTGCGGTATGCAGCGTAGTTGTCGGTGGAGTCTAATAGGTTGAGAAATATTGAAGCTGGCTCTTCGAGATTTTCTGATGGATTTGCAGCCGAGCGTCGCAATGTTTCGAAAACCTCAGGACTGAATTTCTGTAGACCGTGGAGTACTGCCGTTGCGGAGTAGTAGTTATTAAGGTTATATAATAACTTTGCGAAGCAAAACGGTTGGTATTATCAAAGTCAGAGTCACCTCGTAAAATAAGAGGGGGATGGGAGCGTGTACTAACCTCAACACACATTTTAAGGTCATCAAATCCCCACTGAGCCAAGAAGCATTCGTCTTCGACCGCTGCAGTTAGAGCATGCCAATCTGTCGTCAAAGACTGGAGAACAGGTTCATTTATGTGCAAGCCATCCGTTAACAGACTAGCAAATTTATATCTAGCAAAATTTGTAAACCTTTGCGCCAGGTGTTGGGGGTAACGACAGGAGAATAAATCGTCCAAAAATGGTGTTTTGGTATCAAACGGATTGACCCAATCAATGGCGCGGCTTTGATGGTATTTTCGAGTAAAATGAATTTCCAGAATAGATAATCTTTTGAGCAACCATCGCAGCCCTCTGACTTCATCCTTGAAAAGTTCTCGAATAGGCATGATCACGAAATTGAGACGCTCGTGCAGGGGTACCGGAGCATAGTCGACGTGCTGAAGCTGCCCTTTCTCTTTCAGGCACTGCGACAGTACATGATGCGCTAGATGGCTTCCTTGACGAAGATACTACTGAGATGTCAGCGAGAGTGCAGGAAGCCTGCTGAGCCTAGTGAGTGGTACATACCATTTCAACCTCAACATACAAGTCGGCCTCAGCTGCTAATGCTTCCTCAAGGTATGTCGACAACAGGGAACCAAATTTTCGGTGTTGCTGAAGAAGCCATTCTACCGACTCTGTAGAATAACCCAGCGAGTAATGGACCCAGTCTTCGAAGGGAACAGTTTTGAATTGCGCGCGACTCTCTCTATCAATGTCACTAGCGATCGTACGTGCATCTCTAGTTGCAGGAGAGATATTCGGATACCAACCCCAAGGGGATGGGGATGGTGTCGCCGCATCCGTTCGAGACAGGTGCAGTATCTGTTCGACCTTATATTGGTGCGTTGATACGGATGTATCTACGTTCCTCCTCTCCGGTGGTGACAGACTGCTCCATAAATGATCCACACTTGATTCAGAACGACTCAGCAGTATTTGCCTCGGATACTCGTTGTTGGGATAGAGGCGAAATCGAATAAGACGTCTGACCTCCCAAGCATCGAATCTGCGGAGCGCAAGATCACATTCAGTTTCCCACCATCGGTACGAAGCCTGGGATGGGTAAAGTTGTGACACAGCCCGGGAATCAGAGCTTGTATTCATCAAGGGAAACAACGAGCTTCCAGCTTGTGGATTAGTTTCGCTCTGAGTTTGAAAGAAACCATCACCGTGGTACCAAGAGCTCATTTCTAACTGAAACCGAGCCATAGAAATCCTCGAGATGTAGATAGAACGGAGATAAATGAGAGGCGTCAAAGTGTGTTGTTTTGATAGTTGAAGGAGCGGGTGGCTCCCGTTAACTCGTCAAGGTAGGAGTTAAAAAGAGACAGTACTGTCAAAAAGCATCAAGATAAGGATAAATTAGCCGCAAAGGGCAAAGATAGCGGGCATATGTTAGCCATGTGCAAAAGAAGGTGAGAGAACCTCAAAGTATGTGCGGAGCCCGAAGCAGGAGCGGGACCAGAATGAGATTTTAGAGAGGAAGCAGGTGAAAGGCTGCCATGAGCCGCCTGAATCAAGTGTACAAGTTGTGACAGTGCAAGAGCCACACATTGTTGGATGGAATAAGTCTGGCTCTAACTGATTTCTGTCCACGGCCCATAGGACAAGGGATTGGATGGGCATAAAATGCCCCTCTGGTTGACTGGATCCGAGAGTGGGAGGGGGCTTGGGTGGCGCTAGCCCCGAGTGTCATTCTTCAAGCTATGGCGTCCCACTCGCTCGGATTCCAAGATCCAGGTCATTGGGCGAACATGGGGCCTGTTAAAGTGGATATGAAACGGTGGATGCAATAATGCTGTCTAGCTAGGGCCCAGGGGGGGCTGGTTAATAGTTATTAGTGGGGTGCCATGATTTGTTTGGTTTCCGTGACTAGTACATTTCCAAGCAAGAAAGACGAAGAACGAGTCCCACGACCCGCTAGGCTGGGCCAGAGACGTCGTCGAATAAGAGGGATGGTCGAAGAGAGCTCCAGCAAACAAAGTAGCCACGGTGGTAGCTATTATTCATGGATTGCTGCAAAAAGGCAACCGGCTGTCGATCGAGGAGTATAGAAATGAATATCATTTCCCACAAGAGCTCTAGAACTTGGCTCTGGTACGGGGTACATCAAGCATAAGCGTTCAAAGCGAACAAAGCGATCGCCCGAGAGCTTCAATGTTGACAATATCAGCCGTGAGCAGTAGTAACTAAGCCTTCTCTTTCCTTACAGTTCAGGCGAAGCTTAATGTGTTGGCTCAAGGAATTTGACTGCCGCTACCCACCGTCCACAGAGTCCAGATTGCGGTGAGCGTCCAGCTAGTCAGATATCGAATAATACTGATAGAATAATAATGGTGCTGCTGAAAGCACACCCGGAAGGAGCCGTCAAGAGAGCGTACAAGGATTGTGTATATGTATAATTAAGCCTCCCGGCCATGCCCAGAGCAAGTCTTTCATAGGTCCCCCGCCACGACAAGACATTACATGTGATGCTCACCGCTGTGTGATGGAGCACCTGAAGCAAGGGCGGGAAGAACCGCTCAATCCGCCGGTTTCTCGTTGGCAGCTTTCGAGCTCGCCTGCTCACACTCGCTCTATTATTATCCAATCAACTCGCGATGGCGACGGCGAGAGCCGCCTGTGGTTAGCATGTTGGTCGAGATATGGCAGCACTTTGCCCGCCGTGATTCGTAATTTAAACAGTTGTATTAATGAAATTGCCTGGAGGAGTCTTTGCCAAGGGTAAGACTTTATCGATCCGATCTGATCCATCCTATCGAATCGTCAGGACCTGTAAAATTGCTGTACTATCCATTATTGCATCCAAGCCCCATGTATGTACATTACTATGTACACAGGAGAGAAGGATTGGCAAACATGCCAAGTCTGACCCCAGTAGCTGCAAAAAGCGACAGTGCTGGAGTGTCGAGGTCGGGTGCCATCATGGAGAGCGAATGGAGATCAGTAGTGGTGGAGGTGGTGGTTGTGGTGGTGGTGGTGAGGCAAGAGAGGGCGAGATCACCTGCACATCCAGGCTGGCTGGCAGCAACGTCGTCTCGCGTTCAATCCCTGCCTTGACTTGCTCGCTCCCGAACTGCTGCAGCTTTCTTTCGCCACACGTCTCGCGAGTTCTGCACTTCTGAAATGCTCGATAGAGTGCAGAGTCCTCTGTATGTTGTATGTCTACTGCGTATAGCCTTACCTTATCGAATAAGATTGCATTTATGTTAACTGCAGCACTCCTTGCATCAGTGGAGCTCTAAAACTTTCAATTTGAAAGAGCGCCATCATTGGACGAAGCTTCACGCCAAAGTGGATCTCACGTTCTGAAGACTTTGGATTTTGATGAACTGGCTTGGGCACCCCGCATTTCTTTTAAGGCGGCGCCCAGGAGAGGTGTTTGGTCCCGCCCCGAGCAGAAGCATCCAGCCTCAAAGAGCAGATCGAGGACAGAAGTCTGAGCCATTGCCAACACAATACCATTTAGGTGAGCAGAGTTCCATCAATATGGAACAATGTGTTCTCAAGTCCCTGCAAAAGCTCTACTCACAGTCGATACTAATTGAAATTCCCAAGCCGGGCTAGTGTGCAGCTTGACTCGTGTGCCTATGATTCCAAGGGCGGCCTCCCAGCCTGAACTTCGTGCCCAGCTGCCGGCAAAGGCTTATACCCTTGACATTATTGATGTCATTTTCATGCTACTCCATCCATCATCGCAGTCAGCATAATAATTTTGAACTTCAGTCCCAAACAGAACGTGCCAGGAAGCGGCGGAAAAGAGACCGGTGAAGACCATAGTTCTGAACCCAGCCAGCCAGCCCTGGCGAGTCACGGCCTCCAGACTGGAGGACATCATGCTTCGAGGCTTTAGATTGACTCTCAGGCCTCTCAGATTCATAACTTCGGGCCAGGGTTCCTCCAGGATGGGGCCCACGCGACGATTGCATGCTTTACTCGGTATTGCCAGCACCATTCAGCGGCATTCACCCAGTCTTAATATGTTTGTTAATGAGCTGAATTGGTGCCAGACCCATGGTTTCATGGATCCTGGAGTCAACACGCGAGTCCTTCGGTTCGATGGATTTGTCTGCTGAGCTAAAAACGAGTTTAAGTGGGGACTTTCTCTTGGATCCTGGATGAAGCCGCCGAGGCGGTAAGACGGTAAGACCGCTTCCCGCGGCCCTTTACCATGGTTGGCAGTCCTCTTAGTGGCGTTGATATGCCAGGACCCCAGAGAGCTAGACCAACCAATAGTCACGCTAGCTCTCACTGAACTCACCACCGCCTCCTGAGTCCTGATGATAGCACGCAATAGTTTACAGCAATCCGCCTGGAACGCGGAGGCTGGAGGAGCACCCATCTCAGCAACAGAGGTTTTCCACAGGATGCCAAGGTGCAACTTTTATGTGGATCAACTAAGGAATACCAGCCTTACGGCTAACACAACTCCACCACCAGCTTCTCGGTTGTCAAGAAAGTCTGTCCACTGCCTCCACATTCACCTTTGTTTGTCTCGAAACTTATTGACGAGGCGAATATCAGTACCAGATCACTTCCCAGAGCAGGAGTAAAATCAATATAGTCTGCAGCGTTACAGTATATCTTGATCCCGAAACCCAAACTAAGAAATAGCGCGATGAGAAATCTCGTCGCGTATTCCGCAAGATATCACACCTTGCTGGCGCTGCTTTTGCTTCGCTGACGAGCCTGGTGTTATTTTAGGGGAGCAAATGCCGCGCAGAGACCTGCGATATGCCGACGATTCTTCTTGACTTTGTCCGTTAGCCCTGTCACTCTGTTCTCCCTCCCCACCCTTTCCTCCCCGAACGGGTCGATGGGGATGTCATGGGCTAGTATGTGGATGCAGAGAGTGACGTAGGAGCCGGGGTCTGGAATTAAACTAAGTCAACAAGCCAAAGGCGCAGAATTCTTAGGTGGAGAGAGACAAATCATAGCTCGGCTAAGTACGGAATTCTTTCTCTGAAACATGGCGCTACAAGGTCACGAGCAGAATTGACTGAGGTTGTTCCCTGGCGCTCTTGGACCAGCAACCGCGGCTCCAGCCCTGCCGTAAGAGTCGTTGCCATCTGGCTCCTGAACCGTCTCAACTCTATCCTGAGGTTTGGAGACGGGCGATGGATAGTAGTGAAGCAATCTTTGTTTTGCCAATAATGAGCGGTCAGCATTTCGCTAGACGATTTAGCCGCGGAATCCGTTTTCTTTCCTGGTCATTATTTATCTTTGTTCTCATCCTAGGCATCCTCTCCCCCTCCTCTCTACCGCCAAACGTCTGGAGTTAACCCCGCTGGTTTGGAAGATATCAATAGGATTGATGACCGCAAATATGCAGCGCTTACTACATTTAAACTTCCCTAATCATCGTCGGATTCTAAACCTAGCTTTTCATGACTTGCGTGAAGTCTAGAAAATGGCAAACTAGCTGCTTACTGTCAGAAATTAGCCAGCGCTCTACAGGTTCTTAAAAGGATATTTAGAACTTTTAAACTGCCCAATGCCCATATCGGAAACTCGTCAATGACTTTTTGGCATTCAAAGCACTATGGGCCTATCGGTTTTGAACCATTCGTATTTCTAGCAGGCTGCAGAAATCTGACTTGAAAATGTCCAAGCATCATTGCCTGGGTTGGTGTTTTGTCACCTGGATATGTACCGACAAGCGTCTTTTGAGGCTTGATTTCTGAAGCGAACAAAAAGTGAGGAATGGATGGTAACACAAATATGTTATTACTATACGGGACTGTCATACATCTCGGTTGGTTTTGAGATAATTCCCTTGCTCCAAAACTCACTGTTTCACCTGAATGACCACCTTCCCGAAATGTTGTCCACTGCTCAAATACTTGAATGCTTGCTTCGCCTCTTCGAACGAGAATACTCGGTTCACAACCGGGTGGATCTGGTGCTTTTCATAGAACGCGACCATATCTTCGAACCTATCCTTGGGTCCATTAATGATGCCCTTCAATGTGACGTTGCGTCGTAAGATAAGAACATTTGCGTTCATTCGGTCTTCGGGATCGTCGGTTTTGCCAGATGTATAGCCGATGCAGTCGATCAAGCCTCCGAATGCGACGCAGTTCAAGCTCTTGCGCAGGGTCTGTGAGCCGCCGGTCTCAAGGATGATGTCCGCGCCGCGGTTGTTGGTGATCTTCATCACGTCTTCCTCCCAGTTGGGAGTTGTGCGGTAGTTTATGGTGAAGTCCGCGCCCAGCTTTTTGGCCTGCTCGAGTTTGGCGTCTGACGAGGAGGTGATTATCACTTTTTTTCCTCTGGGGGTTAGCATGGTCTCCTGGGGTGTGAAGAAGCGGGCGAAAGAATACTGAACATACCCTTCGACCCCGAGGCTTTTGCAAGTTGCAATCCGGCAATCGACACACCACCAGTTCCCTGAAGCACTACATACTCGCCTTCACCCCCACTCTGCCCCATAGGCCGCATACCGTTCAGTGACATCCATGCCGTTACGCCGGCAATTGGTAGCGTACACGCTTCCTGATCGTTCATATATCCCGGGGCTTTCACCAACGCAGACTCCGGGAACACACGGTAGGTGGCGAGAACGCCTGACACAGGCAGACCCAGCCCCTTCGAGAGTTCCTTCTCCGTGACTTGGCCCGTCAGATGATCAGGGAGAAACGTGGAGAGCACCCGGTCGCCAACTTTCAGTGACTGAACGCCCTCGCCAACTTGTGTGATGACACCACACATATCTGAACATGGAACAAGGGCGTCGCCTTGATTGATTGAGCGGTGGTGGTTGTATTCGCCCCTGATCACTGCATGACGGAGGGTCAAGGCCTTTTGTCAGTTTTCGTGTGTTATAACAAATTAAACATGAAATATGCTTTGAGGGTAAAATGAGCAAAAAAGCTCACCTTCTCCATCTCGATAGTTGAGAGACACAGCGTAGATTTCTACAAGGACTTCGCCGGGCCCGGGCGCTGGCATGGGGGCTTCAGAGAGTCGAAGACCGTCGAAGCCGTCAAAGGCCGTCGTCCATTGTCGGACTGTGCTTGCTGGTGCCATGATGCGTAAATGAAAGATTGAATTTGCTCTTTTTAGAACTGCGATGTTTTCCCGAGATTAGCAGCAAAACCCCCCGCGGAACGGACGGAAGGTTTTGCACTATATGTATGTACCTCGTACAGTTTGAACTCTATAGCTTTTTAAGGTATCTCGGTGCTCTCGTCAAGCGAATTATATTAGTCCGCGATTAGTTAAATACTGTTTATAGCACCGCGATGCAAAAGGATTTCCACGAAAAGGGAAAAAAAAGAGATGCGAAGTAAACTTATATATATTAATACCTGGACCACGCACAATCTACGATGTGGACTTTTGCTGGGACGGCGGCTGCTGTGGGGTTATGACGATATTGCTTGCTGAGGAAACTATGTTATCAATGTCTTGGCTGAAGGAGGGTTCAAGACGATATCTGGACCATGTGCGATGATTTACTTAGATCTCATATTGATGAAATCTTCTAATGTTTCATATCTACAGGAGTATAACTATTCGGTTAAGATCTTTATACTATGCATTCTAAAAGAAAGTGCAGATGGAGGGTACTTTCCTGGATATATGCGGGAGGTACAGACACCCCTCCATTGCTGTTCAAGAAGCCCCACTAAATATTGATGAGCTCACAATAGCCTGGAGCTTTATTACACTCATTTTTATATAGAAAGCTATGACACTGTAGTTATATTGGTAATCTGATACTACAACATCTTATTACCAGCTTCTCATTATGCCAGCAGCCATGCAGTCTAAACCGGGCATGGACAAATGTGGTAAGGTTCTTATGGGAGCTTATCCATATAGATCTAGCACAAGTTTCCTTAGCAATAAGGTTATCTGTAGAAATCCCTTTGTCCTAGAATCATGAATGAATAGGAAAAAAAACACCTATAATGTATGCGGCATCATTCGACCTTCTTTCCATCTTTCTGCGATCTCGCGCTTCCAAACACCCCGAGAAGATACGCGACACGATTCAAGAAAAGGAAACTCGTGGCCCCAATATTTCCCCACGCCAGGGCATTCCAATGTCCCACATTAATCCACGCATCCCATCCGAGACCCAGGTATGTGGTATACACGTGTGTGACGTCTGCAATTGCCAATGCAATCATATAGTTTCGCACCACCTTGGGCTCCGAAGTCGAGTATAAGACCGCTATGCCAACCAGCAGTGAGAGCCCGTAGAGGTTTCCTAGCTGGTAGGCGATGATCTGCGCGCTGCGGGGGATTGTGGATTGTGGTGAGAGGACGGCGTCGAGGGTTTGGTTAGTGATGAAGGCATGCGTGTCGAAGGTCGCGGCCCACCATCCTGCAATCCTAATTTAATGAATGTTCTTGTTAGTGGGTTTATAACGGCGTGATTGGGATCCATGGAAAGAGCATCTTGGGGAATGGTATTTCTCTCTCTGCATACGTACAATGAAATTGGCTCGAGGACGGCGAAGAGGAAGTGCGGCCAAGAAGGGAGAATGGTAGACATGGTGAGGGGTCTAAATAATAACGGATTTCGTTGAATATGTTTTAAAGGTCTGTTGCGAATGAGCAGCAATGATTAATTAGCTGGATATATATTTCGCGTATAGTGCTTAGGATGTCATGGCTTGGAGGCGGGGAAGGACTGAGGGAGAACCGTAATACAGAGAAGCGACGCTGCAGAGCGCCTTATTAGCAGCGAAGAGTTTGCTTCTTTTATAAGGGAAAGAATGCAATGCTTGCAATAACTATTCTCGGGATCCTGGTCTGAAAGAGCTCAGCAAATCATACTATGAGGTTGGTGTTGGTAGTTAAGTATGTATTATTGAGAGCTAACAGTATGACGGCATCAAACGCCATATACACCTCGATATTCAAGTATCTCGAGAACACAGCTTTAGGGATGAAAATGAATAGAACTGCCAGTTATTCACAAATTATCTTAGCAGTGCTAGTTACAGAATCCATTGCACCTTGTGCTCTGTATTGTTATTAATTATTCCCGCGCCTCTGCTGCTGCACGGCATCAAAGCTGGCCACACGTGACCTTCCGCCTCCGTCCCGCCTTTGTGCGACAGGCAGAATCCCCGACGACGAGGTCACGTCACAAGCGATGCAAAGATCCAAATGAGTTTCTTAAACTTTCAGGGACAGATGGCACTGCCGTTTGGACGGTTGAAACTCTCACAGCAAGATGATGGAGGCTATCCTTGGTACGCTGACCGCACCAACAGCTGTCGATGATCTTCTCAGCCAAAGTCGCGATCTCCCACAGCTCAATGACCTGCGAATCCCGCCGCTGCGCGATCCCATTCCTCCTCGTGCTCTGAAGGCACCTTCTCCCCTTGAACCTAATGCTGGCGGTGTTAGGGAATCAAACATCCCCAAAACAAGCTTGATCGGACCGAACCCTCCCGCTAAGCTTCCAACGTTGGCAGACTTCCTCAATGCGGCCCGCACGAACTCTATTACCCGTTCCAGTTCCGGGAAGCTGGCAAACCCAGAACCTCCCCCGAAAACTATATTGCCTGCCTTTATAAATCTGCGTGCTGTCGAGCTCCCGTACGCGTCGTTCGACGAGGAAGTACCTCGAAAGCGTCGACGACTGGATGCTCCATTAGACACTTTTGGAGAGCATCTCCAGCTACCCATCCCCAAGACTCAGACTGGACCTGTTCGGCCCCGTCCTTTTGGCCCATTGACGATTTTGAATGGCTTGAATGAACCGCCACCTAATGCGGCCTTGTTCCCACCTATTGAACCGAATGCCGTCCCGACTATTCTCACGCGCGCGACGCGCGATATCCCAGAAACCGTTGGGCAAGGATCCAGTGGCTCAAGTGAAGAACGGCGAGGACGACGCATAGATGAGATTATTGACCCCAGTGTTGAGGAGACGGTGATATCCAGCTCTGAGGACACTGAAGATGGGCAACCTGCAAGCAATGAGGAGATCCAGGAGAAACGCGATCCCAAGGAAGATGTCGATAGGTCGAGCACCTCTGGCGCGAAGCCTACTGAGAAAACCAGGAAAAGACTTCGAAAATGGACTGAGGAAGAGACAAAAGATCTACTTCGAGGCGTCGTTAAATGTGGGGTTGGGAATTGGACGGCAATACTGGCCCAACCCGAGCTCAGATTTAACAATAGGACCGCTGCGAACTTGAAGGACAGGTTCCGCGTTTGCTGTCCCTGGGTGTATAGCTCTGATCATAAAACTTCTGCTGAAGCTGTGCAGACAAGCCTTGCGGAAGCCGTCAACGGATCTGAGTCTAGTCTCTCGGGGAAGATCGTGCTACCTGATCCACGACTAGTTAAGTCTGGTGTAGAACCCAGCCCTTCCTCAAACTTTACAACAAAGGTCAAACCGAACACGAGTTCGAACACTACGAATCAGGAATCCACTTCCTCTACTACACCGGAACGGCCAACCACAAACCCAGGTCACTCGTCTGCGAAATTCACTTCAGGCAAGAAGCGTCTCGCGACCCTGAAAGCTGGCGAGTCGTTGTCTAGCAAATCTAAATCCACACTTGTCGAACTAGGCCTCCCTGAGCCCTGTGACAGTATTAAATCCAAACGGCGGTTCCGTCGCCCATTCACACCCGCTGAAGATGAGGCCCTGCTAAAAGGCTACGCCGTACACGGCTTCCAGTGGACGTTGATACGGGAAGATCAGCATTTGAATCTCATGCATAGGAAGGCAACGGACCTGAGAGATAGATTCCGCACGAAATTTCCCAACGCGTATCGCGAAGGTGGCTCGGCGACAGCGAAAAATATGGACACAAGCAATAGCAAGGAGAACAATAACAGTTCTAGCAACTCTACCACCAACCCTAGCAGCACCAAATCATCTCACCGACGAACTACCAGTTCCTCCAGCATCGCCCCTCTCCTCGACCAAACCCCTCCAAAGCCATCCCTCTCTGACGCCAGCAGAATCGAAATCCTAAACTCCACAGACCCCAAGAAACCAACCTCACGCGCACCACCAAATGAAGTCCCCCCCGCAGCAGGAATTTCTTCTTCCGCTGCCATGGCACCGATGAATCCCATAATGCTCGCTCCGCCCCCACCCCAGCCGCCGCCACTGCCGCTTTCGCTTGGACTCCCTGATATTTCGAACGTGGTGAATCCGTCGTTTCAGGTGGATGAGAGCGGTGGTGCTGGGGTAGCGGAAGGAGGAGGCGGCGGGGATGTACGGTGGGCGGATAATACGTTGCCGCCTTTGGTGTGGGATGAGTTTTCTTGAGTACATATCCTTCCTTTTTTTTTATCAGCTCCGTCTTCTTTTCTTGCAGTCCGCGTGGACGTGACGTCAGGTTTTTTTATAAATATATCCTAGTTCTTGCTGAGTGTATAATGTGGAAGGAAGCATTTCCCAACTTTCATATATGGCCTTTTGTCTTTTTTTGGACATGCTGTTTTCTTTTTTCTTTTTTTCAAATGTTTCGCTACATACCCAATGATCTATAAATACTTAGCCAATCTGCATTTTTATTATACTAATGATACCATCCAACCTCCTAAGTGTATATATAGGAGTTTGAATAACGTGCGTATATTTCCAAAAAATAAAAAATAGGATTTGCTTTGAAATACATATCTTGCACTTCCCCTGCTTTTTGCTCATTCAACCAACTACCACCTAGATAGATGAAAGAGCTAACCAGAAGAAAAGAGACTGAGTTAGCAAAAAGAAAGAAAGGAAATCCCGAGGTATATACCTTAACGCATGACAACCCGCTGGGAAAGTACAAAAAGGCCACGTAATAAGATTGTCTCTTTGAAGAGACGGCATGGGATATTGAGATTTCTTTTTTATTTTTGACATTTCATACATAAAGCAAAGTAAAATAAATCCCAGGAAGACAGCAGACACAGAAGAGAAAAAAAGGAGCCGCCAAAACCACACCTTACATACATACATACAAGCGAAAAAAGCAGAAAAGGCAAAGACAGAAAAATAAAGGGGTTAGGGGAAAAGTAAACCACCTTTTTGGTTTTTGGTCCAAAAGTAAAACGCTCAACGCTGGTAAATTTCAATCAAGAAGAAGAAAAATAAGGAAAGGAAAAGGGTGGGGAAGCATTTATAGACACTGTGAGATTGATGTAAAAGGGGAGGGGGATTATGCCCATGTTGCTGAACATGTGACAAAATGAATCCCTGAGGGGCGATATTCGTAAAACAGTTATGGATCGTATTGGTGTTCGTCAACGGAGAGATTGATATCGTAGCAGAAAATGGGCGGGAACTTTCGCTTTTCTCTATATCCCCTACCAGGCGTTTCGGTCCCAGTTTGGATCTGGCCAACGCCGTGTCAGCTTTCCCATACCACCCAAAGTGCAAAATCCCGAGCACAAAGCCTAGTTGAGATGTTCAACAAAGGCGACAGCACATATCTTACCTTGCACGAAGCTAGCCAACACTTTACTCCCCGTCTGCAGCAGCGGATGGCCTACCACAATCTGCAAGAAGCGCTGCAAACCCTCCCTCCGGTGCTCAATAACATCATCATTGAATCTATTTGTAAACACTTTTCCCGGCAAGGGCGGGATCGTGACACGCGCGCTCTCCCGCTCCAGGATATCCCTAAAGTACTCGAAATCCGAGTATCGGCGGCGCACGACTGAGTGTTTCAGCTTGAAGGCGGGGATGTTTGTTCGGCAGACGATCTCGTAGGATGTGTACATGTTACGTGATGTGCCATGGGTCTGCGGGTTTCTCACCTGTTTTGATAGCGAATAATTGTTGTTAGTATTGCCTTATGGACGCAATGGAAGGGGAAAGCAAAGAAAAGGCCACACGTACTTCAATCTCAAGGAAGTTCTCTGGAGGCCCATATATCTCCTCGAACGTTTGTTGGCGTGCGTCTGGTATAGCTTGCATGGCTGTCGTGTGAGAGAATTGCGGATGTCTTGATATCAGAGGCAACGACGCGGGGGTTGGAGGGGTTGACTAGAGTCACAACTCAAAGAAGAATGAGGGAAGTTGGGTCCGGCGAAGGGAGGAGTGTGTGTATATGTTTAGAATAATAGTTATCGAGGAGAGAGTCTCGCGAAAAAGGGCTGCAATCTGTATAAAAGAAGAGAGCCGGGGATATAGCTCGGAGCTCTGGCGGTAGTCCTGCGTGGGCCTGGAATGTTTTGCGGGAAGTGCCAAGCAACGATTGCGTTCCTCGATAAGCAGCGGCAATCGGCTATTCCCCCCCGTGATCTGCTGGTCCGTGCAGGATGAGTCAGCCGGGCTTGGGAACATACTTTCTCCGCTCCGCTCTCATCGACAGCCTGGGATAAGCATATTGCTTTTTGATACTTGCCTAGTTGAAGGAATGTAGGCGATGGAGCTCGGAGACCTCGACTTTGGCTCCGTACCGAAACGGCACACTAGTTCTTCTAAAGCTGCCCATTTTGATATCAACTTTACCCGTTTCTACTGGAAAGAAATGCTGAAGTGCGTGGCTGCTGTTCATGCATACAAGGTGGTTCACTCAGACCTGAAGCCGGCCAATTTTGTGCTTGTGAAAGGCCATCTGAAGATCATTGATTTTGAATTGCTAACCTGATCGAAGACCACACCTTAATGTGCACCATGACCATCAGGCCGGGACACCCAACTACATGGCACCAGAGCACTGCTTGATACTGGATCCCATTCTAATTCGCAGGGGATCTCCAGCAGACTAATCAAACTTGGCAAACCAAGTGATGTATGGAGTCTGGGGTGCATACTCTATCAGACTGTTTATGGGAAAGCTCTGTTCGCACGTATACCAAACCAGATGAAACGAGCCATGGCAATTATCAACTTTGACCACAGAATCGACTATCCCGCAGCGGGCTTAGGTAATGTAGAGGTGGCTATTGTCAATCCTCTCAAGGGATATTTGAACCGAGATCAACCTTCTCGTCCAAGCACTATAGATCTCCTCTCAAGGTCGAATGCATCCTGACGTCCTTGAATTGGGCTAGGTCCGCGTGAGTGAGGAACAACTAGGGTCGGTTGTCAACGACATCATGGAGCAGTACGAGGAAGTCATCTTGCATTTGTCGAACACTTTTTTTAATACCTTCAGGCTGTCCGATTCGGATGGCTTGGGTTAATTGCCTCGGACTCTTCATTTCACAAATCCTGAGCTGCCGATTAATTCCTCAAATGGTATGCTTACATCTAGTCCTGCCAGCATGTCTTTATGCGCGATTTGTGCAACCCAGGTGACTGCAGTTAGCCGGTTCGATGCTTGGACCATTTAATCCCACGCACAGTACCATCTAAGCAAACAAGCGGGGAAAGATCTCAAACTACCCCCGATATATAGGTACATATAAGCGACATGATGTTGGGACTTCAGTCACTGTTATAGACCTATTTCATTCCTCCCATCTCATGGAACATGAAGAAGGCAGGATCTAGGAAGTTTTAACAAAGGAAGCCTAGTTGTTGATACGTCAATGTATACTTATCAACCACTTTTCATTGCCTTTCATCTTGCGCATATGAGAGGTGTACTTTGTGTGTGTTTTATCAACATCAGCTCCATTGTCTTTGTCGTTACCTGAAGCATGGATGTGCGCATCCACGGACTCGTGCCGCAGAGACATAGTGGCGGGGTCCTTTGATGTGTTGACTAAAATTCTCATGGCCCGATATCACCACGCTGGAAGAGCGCGTGCTCTATACTCGACGAGAGTGGATTCGGTCTACAGCTGTTTGCATTCGGCAGCACTGTGTCATTCCCCCCCCTGAGTTGGACAGGTGCAATGTATCCTTGGTCCTCAAGGAAGACGACAGTCATTTGGTAATTGTTGCAGCCGTTCTTGTCATCGCGGGCGTTTACTGCCATCCTCATCTAGGCGGGAAGAGTAAGACTTGCTGTGCAACTGATCACCTCGTACCGGCGATTCCGCGCCCTGCCCAGGCTTGGTTGTGGGAGCGACGACTTTTAGCAGCGTCGTTGCGCGTTCTGTCGCATGGTGTAGGCTGCTCGAGGGCGCAGCTGTCATTATCATGAACCTGAATGATGCCGTTGGGTTTACTTCCTGCCTAAGAACCTGCTATGGGGCACGGTGGGGACTATCCAAGGCACCTACCAGCCATATTTTTCTACGTCCTAGATATACCTGTTGGTGCTAGGTCGAACACCTTGCACGCTGGATATTTGAGCCTTGAAATAGAAGGGTTCGGTAAACAGCACTGGAAAAACGAAGGAAGTTGAAACTTTTTGCTTCCCTGTTTTGGGGTTTCCCTTATTCCTCCCCAAAGGATAGTCGGCAGCATACGGTCTGTAAGCTTTCATTCAACTTTGATTTTGATAAATACATATCTGTAATGGAACGCAGTAATATGATAAGAGACTAGTTTGATATGCCAACTTGATGTACATGGCACCATGTACGCTTCTTTCTGTAGAAGTTGACATCCAACAATAAGAATTCTATCCTAATCCATTGGCAGTATTGTCCAAGAATAACTTCCGCTTCGGTGTAGACATGTGTCGCGAATGATGCAACTCTCGGATATAGGAGATAAGCGCGACATGGCCCAGTGCCCGCTGACATATCTATCGATAAGCGGCGCCAACCCGAGTCCGGCGAGTCCCCATCCCATTGTCAACTCCAACCTCACCGATATTCCCTCCGCACATCTGTGTATTATTATCGATCATCCTTCGATTTCATTCCGGTATCGCTGTCTTGGATCTAACCGGGGGAGCTACCAGCGCCATGAGTTCCTCCAACCAAGCCGAGGAAGGCGGAGAAGCTCAAAGTGACCGAAACACGCCGTATCCTCGTCCGCCGAACCAAACAGCCTCCCCACAGCAACAAGTTGAAGAATTGCTAAACGGTGGAGAAGAAGAAAGCAGCGACGATGATATGGATTATGTCCCTGCGCTAGAGAGCTTTGACAACATTTCGGAGTTCGATGATTATCACTACCAGGACGTAGTGGACGAACCAATGCTTATCGGTAAGATTTAGTAACATCCCACTGCGCACTTGTTGGGGTGGATACTTGGCTTACTGCTTTAACGTTTAAAGGTGCCTACGGCGATCTCGAGAATGCAGATATCCTATTACCATCGGGCCATGGAGAAGAAGATCAGGGTACAGATCAAGCTGGGTCTGAGCAAGAGGATTCCGACGGTGATCCATTTTCAGAAAATAATGGTACGCGACACATGGTGACTTTTCTGGCACAATGAAAATTATAGGCTATGTAGCTCACCATTGGGAACTTCTATGGGAACAGCAGCGCAAATAGTTCGTATACTGGGAGCCAACGGATTACGGCGGATACTACAAAGTCATGGCGTGCTGGGGTCTGATGATGATTGGTTTGGTTATTATAGATCGAGAAGGAGACGGAGGTCCCGGCCAGAAGAAGACGTATTTCCCAAAGTTCCGAGCGATGTTGGCATGGAATTGATGAGGTCTGGGCACTACGGAACCAACCCGCATTTTGTAGATCGGCTCAAACACAGGAAGAAGAGGTTAACCAGTAGGCTAATGTGGAGGGAGCTGGCGTCTGGTACACACGGAGCACGTCTGAGGGACTCTCGTGCTATCTCTCAGGTTCGTTGCACTGCTTTCCTGATTATTTTTGGAACGGCGGTCTTACACGGTGATGTTGCTTATAGGGCATGATTCCGTCCTCGGTACCAGATAAGATCATACACTACGATTCACGATGCTATTCCGGTCAGTTTTCCGACGACGGGAATTTCTTCTTTTCCTGTGCGCAGGACTTCAAGGTTCGGATGTACGACACGTCGAATCCATATGATTGGAAGTACTACAAGACGGTGGATTATCCGTTTGGCCAGTGGACTATAACAGATGCCTCGTTAAGCCCTGATAACAGGTTCCTAGCATACAGTTCGATTAGGAATACCGTTTGTTTGGCTGCAACGGACCCAACGACAGAGTCAAGTCCCTTATTATTGCGCTTTGCTTCCGGCCCACCCACGCAACCTAATCCATTCCTTCGGTCCCGAAATGACTTTGGGGTATGTATGCTATGTATTCAACTTCAAAGAATGAAGACTAATCTTGAGCAAGATATGGTCTATTCGGTTCTCGGGAGATGGTCGAGAAATCGTTGCAGGCACGTCTGATCGGTCGGTGCTCGTATATGATATAGAGAAGAACCAATGTATCCTCACACTACAAAATCACGAGGACGATGTGAACGCGGTCTGCTTTGGAGACTCCTCTTCGCCGCACTTAATATATTCGGGTTCTGACGATACCACGTTGCGGGTGTGGGACCGTCGTTCTATGGCGGATGGACGGGAGGTAGGACTATTTATCGGTCACACGGAAGGTTTGACGTACGTTGACAGCAAGGGTGATGGACGCTATGTCCTTTCCAATGGAAAGGACCAAACTATGAAGCTGTGGGATCTGCGCAAGATGATGTCCCCGTCCAAATTCGATTCCATCGATCCAAACATATACTCCTCAGGTTTTGACTACAGGTTCATGGATTATACCGAGGAAGACTATCAGCCCCACCCGCACGATTGCTCCGTTGTTACTTTCCGTGGCCACAAAGTCTTGAGGACGCTCATTAGATGTCATTTCTCGCCGCCGACAAGCACTAATTCGAGATATGTGTACACGGGAAGCGAGGATGGTAAGGTGTGGGTGTATAATTTGGATGCCACTGTTGCGGGTGTGATCGATGTCGAGGGATCGTCATACCATACACGACCGCTAGATTCAGAATCCCATTCCTCTTCTTGGCATGTGGATCGCAGGGGAGACGTTGAATGGAAGACCTGCGTCCGGGACGCAAGCTGGCATCCGAATGCACCTGTAGTAGCTGGTACGTGCTAATCACTCTCGCCCTCGGTGTCTGGTATCAAGCTAATAAGTTATCTGTCCCCTTTTAGCAACCTCGTGGAGTGGTTGGGGTATGGGTAACGGCACCTGCACAGTTCACACGTGGAACGACGATGCCCCTTCAGACGAAGGAGAACCCGCCTTGGGCCTGAATTACGACGCGGAACTCAAATCCCTGCGCACGTACGACCGGTACGCGGAGAGAGAGCGATCCAAACGCGCGGGCAGATCGGTAAGAAGTCAGCCCGTCCCTGCTGCACGGGCCAGTCGAACACAGCATGAGGGTGACTGGTAGTTACGAGGGACATTGCCAAACGGGAAGGCCTATTCGACGCATAGATGTGGATATATGTTGGCTGGTTTTATGAATATGATGAATGTTTGTTGGCTCTTTGTCCTCTTTGGAGCTGGGCGATCTCCCGTGCTCGTTACCCATATGTATGATGTCCCTTTGCATATGTGGATATGTTTTGAGTCTTGATGCTCTGCCGAATAGCCTTTGATACTCCTCTGTTACGCGTTCATGGGGCGGAATCAATCTATTGCCTTTTTTGTGCAGGCGGACGTTATATATAAAAATGGGATTTTCCTTCACCAAAGAATGAAGATTGAAGGTTTTTCACAGACAAAGGTAATTTGAAGAATAAGGATATGTAAAAATAAAAAAAAGTAGGTCTGGATATTGTACTGTACAGCGAAGATAGAAACAGTAAACGCAAAAAACAGGAAATATGCAGGGGTCAAAAAAACAGGGGGAAAGAAAAAACTCCCTCGCCAAAATAAAAGCAAAGAATGAGGTAACACACAATTCATCAACGTGTGTTTCTTTCGTCTTTTAGAGGGTTTAGTCCGAGAGAAGTGTAGGAGACGGATGGTGTTCTTGTTCATCCCGCGCCTGGATGGACGTATAAGGGTGTATCCCCTCTTCAAAGGTATAAAAGCCCTCCTCCCCGGATCTAATCCAACGCCTTTTCTCGACTTCATCTCGCAGCAGCAGATTTCATGCGCCTCCGACTAATATGTTGTTCACGGGAATGTGTACTGCAGAAGTGCATAGTTGGGTTAGCACTTGCAATGTGGATTTTTGCGGGAAGCAATCGCGTGACTCTGTCAACAGCAAAAAAACTAGACAGGAGCGGGGGGCGGGGACGTACTCAATTTGATAAAGTATCCAATGGCGCCCATTATCAAGAATCCGAATCCGACAGCTTGGCTGATCTTGAGGAATTCGCGCTTGTCCGCTATATGGGGGTGTGTATGTTAGCAAGGGGGCGCACATGCAGAACTTCCCGCAAATGCGGCAAAAAATATTCAAGGAGATGGGGATTTTTGGATAGCAATAGGGTCATCCAATTGCAAAAAGAGAGATAACCACGTACGCTTTGTACACCGGTTCACGAAAAGCATGCCATCTTTGACGAAATCCTTGGGGATATCGGCGAGCTCTTGGAAGGTATCCGACATCGTGCGGGTTGGGTAAGAGTGTGTGTTTGGGTGAAGAGGGTCGAGATAAAGGGTTGCGGGAGCTGTAAGGATCGGAGAAAAGCTCGAATTTAAAATGTCGCAAGACGAGGAGAAAAGGGGGGAGTGGGTTAAGTGTTGAGATGTCCTTTTGATGTCTCGCGTGCGGAAGTTGGTTAGATTGTCTGGGGACAGCCAGGTGGCCTTCTACTGTCTCGATCGGGTCTAGACCCGGAAGTGACGTTGTTCCTGGCCGGATCTGTGGTGCACGTGACGCACGTGATCCCGCCATCCCCATTCGGTTTCACAGCTCCGACCTCATCCTCAGCACTGCCCTGTCGTCACCTCTTTTCATTCTCCCATTCTCGCATCTCCCTGCATTTCCTTCTGGTCGTTAAGTGTCCATTCTCCTCCATATATTCCAGTCTACCCTCCGTTTTACCTACGAACTCCCAAATAGTGGCAACATTTGCCTAGGAACCTCTATCACCAGCCTTATCCTCAACTGTTCAACTTGACTGCACTAACACATCCACATCATCACTTTGTCCTTTCCTTTTTGTTGTCTCAGCTTGACGAATTGTTCATGTCAGATTCTGTCTCTAGCTAAATCTCCTTGATCCTGCATTAGTCGCCCTAGGGCGAAGAGGAGGTCCGGATTGTCCATTGCTTGGGACCACTTTTGTACTCAAAGAAACTCTGTCCCCTGCGCTTGCCATCGAAGGCAGTCAGGCGGTTTATCTCATTCGAGAGCAGCCCTCAAAAAATCATCCCGCCTGTCGAAGATAGAAGCTTATTGTGTGTGTGTGTGTTCTCCTTTGACGTGTGAACTGGTTGGGATTTGTACGTATCAAATTTTTGTCTTATGTTTCTCTTTTTCTTCCCACCCTTTATTGTCTTCTTTCTTCGCGTGGGTGTGGAGGGTGATACGGCGTATGGAGCGACGGTGAAACCTGTGCCGAAAATAAGGCGCCTACGCGCCCGTCACTCTCTAAGACGCCTTGTTCTGCAATCACTTTGTGCACCATTTTTGTTATTTTCTCCCATGCTAATGTGAGCTCTATGATGGCAGACATGTACTCTCCTTAAGCCAATCGAGCTAGAAGCCTGTGCATAGCGATATTCAAGAACAATCAATTACCTCACAGTTCAGTTACCGGTCAACAGACAGCTTTCCGAGATGGCTACTGAAGATGATAACTTTGATATTGACATTTATGGAGATGGTGGCGGGTACACCGGGAATGAGCAGGAAGGGGACTTTAAGACTGAGGACGCAGATATCATACTGGACACTTCTGAGCACCAGCAGAATGGTGAGGTAAACGACGAGAATACTGGTGAGAAGTACGGTAACGGTAATGAGCATGCGGAAAATGGCAACCACAAGATCTTCAAGACAGAAGATTCAACGCAGGAAGCGACACCTGCTGTGAAACAGCCCACGCCGCAACAAGGTGTAAAACGAAAAGAGAGCCACGATTCCCGAGCTACAGATCCTGATGCGACCACAGCCCTGTTCGTTTCCGATTTATTCTGGTGGACAACTGAAGATGATGTTCGAGGCTGGGTCAACGACGCTGGCTGTGAAGGTGACCTGAAGGATGTCACATTCAGTGAACACAAGGTGAATGGTAAAAGTAAAGGGTATGTTGAATAATCTGGCGGAGTCACGAAATGTTCTTTCATTTCTAACAAAGTGAATAGGCAAGCATATCTAGAGTTCAAGTCTCCCCAAGCTGCCACGGCCACAAAACACAAGATCGAAACTCTTATTACGGCGCAGCAAAGTTCGCGCAAGTACACAATTACGTATGCGAACCCGCAAACGAACCCATTCCGTACCTTGCCAAAGGACAACCCGATGCGTAAGGACGACCGTTCACGATCCGCGTCAAGTAGCAGTTTCAGTTCCCCAACCGGGCAAAACATGAACTTCGGTATGAGCGGTGGTTACCGTGGTGGACGTGGTGGCGGATTCAACCGTGGCGGCATGAACACTAATATGGGTGGGTTTAATCGTAATTTCTCCGCTCCAGTGGCTGCCGGTTTCCAAGCCCCAATGGGCGGTGGATTCCAAGGTGCGCCTATGGGAGGCATGGGGCAGTCCTATGGCGGGTTTAGCAACCGTGGCGGTGGCGGTATGATGGGTAGTAACATGCGCGGAGGCCCTGGTGGAATGCGAGGTGGTCGTGGTGGTATGGCTGGACCCGGCAATATGATGCCCGTCGGTGGCGTCGGCGGCGTTGGTGTTGGTGGTGTTGGCGGAATGGGTGGTATGGGTATGGGCGGTATGGGCATGGGAGGTATGCCTAATCAGATGGGTGGAATGATGGGAATGCCTGGAAATATGGGTATGCAAGGTATGACAACAGCCTCTACTCTCTTGCCCGCCCCCTCCCCCCCAAGTTCAACGAAGCACAAGGTGCTTCTTGTAAGTGCAGTTCACACAATGGGTCACTAACATTGATATATCAAAGCAGCCCAAACTGGTTTCCAGAATCCAAACCCTCACTTTAACCCGGCATTCTTTAACCAACCGCACGCTGGCAACGAAGGCGCGTGGAACCCGCACGGCGCGAAGCGCACACGACAAGAATAAACGAAACCAGAGACCCCCTTCAAAACCCACAGGTAGCTCGAGACGCAAACGACCCCAAGATTGTTACCATCTTCGTTACGCAGCTGTGCCTTTTTTCTTTTGTTTCGTGTGATGCCTTGTTGCCTGCTTTTACTTCTTTTTCCTACGTGCTAGTGTTGCTCCTATTCTCTTCTTCTCATTCTAACATGTATTAAGGATAGTTAAAAATTGTGTGCTTTGCTGCGTGTTTGGCCCGTTCCTGCTATCGAAATTGGCTTTTTTTCCCTCTGTTCCTTTACTTTTCTTGCCCTTTTGCTATCCAAGGGCGTTCTTATTTGTTCATGTTTTTGAGATGGAGTGGGATGGTGTTTCATAATTCTTTTTTATATATTTTCTCTAGGATCGATTACTTTGATCTTCCTCTGGTGTTTTTTAGTTTTTATTTTATTTTGTTTGGTGGTACTGGGGAACACAGGTGACCTTTTTTTTCATTTTCGTTTTTTTAAACGTAAAGATGGGTATACTTACTACTACTCATTTTTTGTCAACTTTAAATTCGGATTGTCTAGCCGAAACCCTTTTGATGCTTGTTCTTATTCTTGGAATCTTGGGCCTTGGGTTTTTATCCTTTTCTATCTATTCTTTCCACACGACATATGCTTTTCCTATTATTAGTTGATATCATGATATCCTGAAATGTCATTCATGACTTGCTAATTTTGTACCTTCAAGAAGTCAAAATTGGGTTTACAGGTCTTATTTCTTTTTTCTCTCTCTCTAAAATATATTTTACTGTCATTTTCTTTTGGGCCGGGCCGGGGGGGGGCCCATGGCAGACTCCACCACAAGGCCCTTTCCGCGTGTGCCTCAGGCAACTTCTATTTGAATCTTCCCTATCATCCCTTTCAAAGTCGAAAAGAAGGCCATTTCATAAGTGAGATAAATACTACATCTTAAAAAAAAAGGAAAAAAAAGGGGGGTTTTGTTATTTCGATCAAGTGCAACGGCCAAGAACCACATTTTTGGCCTATTAGATAGTGTATTCAATCACCTATTCGGCCACCACCCCGCCTAGCCGGGCCGGCCCATAGAAAATCGAGGAAGCAATCTCCCAGTGAATGTCCTATTTTCTATGGGCCGGCCCGGCAGGGCGGGGTGGTGGCCGTATAGGTGATTGAATACACCATAGTAACCTGTCAAAGATATTTAGGGACGTTCGGACAATCCGTCCATTCGACCACACTCACCAGGCTTCCTACCTAGATTACCGGCCACACTTCATAGAAGACATAGGGGGAATGAAGTTCCCCGCTCGACTTTTCCTATGGCGGCCGGTATCCGGGTGGTAGCCTGGTGAGCGTGGTGAGATATACTGTTTCTTCCATTTCCAGGAATTGGTCTCACACAAGTGTTCGTATGCAATTGGAAAACGTTCCTGAGGGGGGGGAAGGGGGATCAAATAGTATGATATTGGGGGGAAGGGGGGCTAGCTAGGGCGAAGGGAGTTTTCTTCATGAAGGGGGACCAAATAAGATACCTGCCCGGTGGAGACCACCGGGATAGTCAGATAGTAATCCTTTGGGGGGGTACCAATGATAAGAAAAGTGCCTTGTCGATGACCAAGCAGTAACGTAGAGCCGACGTAGAACCTACACCGGACTCTAGGTTTATCACCTATAGGCCTTTGATCTTATGATTAGTACCCCCTCCCCCGTTATTTTCCATCTCTTTCTGTCATCGTCTTTTCCTCTCTCCTACTCCGGTTTTTCTCTCTCTTTTTTTTTGGTTCGCCCATTTTTGATCCCTCCTTATTTTGACATCCAAGACGAGAAAAGTCGTCTTTCACCGCATCATATATCATCACGTCGCGCGGCGCCTTGCAGACGCCTCTTCGACTCTCCGAGTCGGATGTTTATTTCTCACATGTCTGGCGTAGTTATCGCGTCGTGTTGTCGGGCGCATATTACACCCTGGGACCAGGCAGTGGTACTCCCACCGGTCGGGGTGTAAATGCGGATGCTCCTCGAGTTCATGGCGCTTGCGGTCTTTAGCGTCGGAGAATTTCTGCCCGCAATTGGGATCGGAGCAGGTGCACGCTTTGTTATGGTACTTTTCGTGTTTCCTTTCGAGAGCGTGTTAATATGGTAACTTTTCATGGTGGACGGTTAAGGAGGGTAAATATGGGGGGAGAAGACATACTTAAGATCGCAAGGTCTTGAGAAAGTTTTACGGCATACAAGACAGAGATTTGCGGCAGTACTTGTGATTTGTAGCGGAGAAGTCGAGTCGTCAGATTGGGAGGGTAGATTGGTATCAATGAACGTATCCGAATCGCTTGTGGGCTGGGAAACAAAAGAATGAGACTGTTCCGAAAGGAGTGTGAAGCAAAGATCGTCAGAACTCCCATAAATATCCGGGAGAGGAGGCACGGTGTTGTTCACAGCAGAGTCACTCGATGTAGAAAGCGAGTGGCGCTGGGTTGGGTTATGTTTAGCTATGTTATGTTGTATTAAGTGTGTTTGCAGCGACTGTGAGCTGTTATTGACCTCGTTCGCGAGATATAGATCTCTAGGATTAACGTAAAGTGTATCTTCGAAGATTAGGGGTTTTAGTGTCGCTGGACTAGGTGGAAGTATCAAGTCGAAGAAATATCAGGGATCCCCGTCGGCTGCCAGCGGACGGGGTCCCGCTCAATGAATGGCTGAAGTTCAGGAAAACGAAATAAAACGATAAGAACCGAGATTAGATAAAATTAGGGACAGAGAATGAAGGTCCCTTGGTTGCTTAAGCGAGTATGGGGGGTAGAAAGCAACCTTTTATAGACGTCGGTCCACCTCATATGGATTGCGACACAAAAAAGCTGCAAGGCTGCGATTGAGGCCTCCAATGCCAAGACTGGAACAAGGTCACCAATAGTACGTTGTGGATAGGCAGAATGAAATTTTTTTGGATGGTAGTCTCGAGGGCGCATGATGCAAAGCCTTGCAGGAACAGATAGTTACCCGCAGAACCGCCAATTGGCTGCCTGGGGGAACTGGAGGCCTCAATTATGCATACCTAGCGACAATCGCATTATCCGAACCTGTGAGGGAGGCCAGTCAAACAACTCATCGTAGAATCAGCTCGCGGGCTATCGGAATGCTCCAAAGCTGGACATTCGGGGTTATAAAAGGGACATGTCAGCCATACATTCGAGAGGAGTATACTTTTGTCAAGGTTGACAAACTGGAGGATATGGCAGGCGATGGGAAAGCAGGTGCGGTTAGGATATCCTGCTGAGGACGACAGTGGTGGAGAGATTGAAGGCTGTTGGATTAGGGTTCTAGAAGAACTGACGGAGGACACTCGCAACTGCCTGTTATAGTACTTGTATTTCATGTATGCATGTATCTGTATGTAAATCGTTGTACTGTTGTACTGTACAAGTGGACAACAAAGTTCATATGTTAGCCAAGCGTGGGGGCTTCGGCTCGGCCCGAGTATTTGAGTGGGCCAGGTCTCTTGATACGGCTAGTGTAATTTTCTTGTAATAGATCTGTTTTTGAACGGTACTGTGTTATACTGCCATTCTGTTACAACATGATATAACTTCCTGCGTGCTTCTGTGGCAATATGCCCGGTACCGTACTCTGTCTATGGTTCTGGCTGGATTCTTGACAGGGGATGGAGCACAAAAAAGCCTTATTCTTTCATAAATAGAGCTACGGACGGAGAACCCGAGAAGTTTCCAGGGCAGCATTCACATAGATACAGAACGTATATATGTCTGTAATTATAGGCATTGGGAACCGAGAGTTTAGCAGAAGGAAAATAGAAGTACACAATAGGGGCCTCGTAGGCGAAAAAGAAAAGAAGAGAAACCGTGGTATTACAAAATATGCCCATACAAGAAATAAGAAACGAAACGAAACGCCAATGCCGAAGATCATGAAAATCGAACCCGTAGCATATGGTCTAGATCATCAGAAGAGCCGCAAGTGCACAAACCACACCTGCTAGGTACCTATTCACGCCGAGAAAGTTACTAGAATTTGTAGTCTGTAGGACGATAGACGGCATGGTAAGCGTGGGTCTATCGGTGGAATCTTGTGGGGGAGTTGCCGCTGGACGCACGGGGGCATCTGGTTGTTCATTCGGTGGTGACGAAGGCGGCGCTTCTGGAGCTGTGGTTTGCTCTCCTGGTGGTTGAGAAGCTGGAGGTTCTGAAGTCTCTGGTTCTTCTTCTTCTGGCGGAGCTGGTACTGGAGACTCGGGGGCTTCTGGTTCTTCATCGGGTGGTGAAGTAGTCTCATTGGGTGGAGGTTGCTCAGTATCTGGAGGAATAATTGGAGATGTTGGAGGATTAAATCCTTCATCCGGAGGTGGATACTCTGGATATTCTTCAGGGGGTGCTGGCGTGTGACCTGGTGGAACGGGTGGCTTCTCAGTTTCTGGGCAATACGTGGTAATAACAGTTGTCGTTCCCTTAACTACGGCGGTAACTGTAGTTTTACTTTTAGTCACAGTGGTTGTGGTGTCGCTTTCCGGGCAATACGTGGTTGTCACTGTCGTCCCACTGATGACTGTCGTGATCGTCGTCGTTCCGCCTAGTGCGGTTGTGTTCCGTGTCGGTGATGAGGTTGCAGTGCCATTTGGTGCGGGCCTGGGTTCTAGTTTCCAAGAAGCCGCTGTGATATTCGAAGCTATTGTATCAGCAACGACGGAAGTACCGTAAGTGACATCCGGGAGATTGAAAGAGAGTATATAGGTTGATCCCGAAACTAGCTTCGCAGATCTGTTTGAAGGTCAGACACAGATACTCACTTTTATAATGGAGTTCTCAGCCTACCCTGTATACTCGTAGCCCTGGTTGTTAATAACAGCAACTTTTGTAACCTCTGAACCTTCAGGGAAGTTCATAACAACATGGTACCTTTATAAGCCTCCAACATTAGCATGATCCAACGCGAATAATAGATGCAGGGAACCTACGGTCCAGCATTGAGGTCTCCAAGCGCAAGAATCATTCTGCCATTATTAGAGCCTGTATCGGGAGGATAGAAAATACCCTTCGAGTCGGTCAGAACATCGCGCTTCCCAAATCTGTTGCACTTTGGAATATCATCTTCATGGACGGTATCGCAATCTATGCCGGTAATTTTGACCATGAATTTGTCACCTCTCTTCAAGCCATATTCCCGATAGAGCTCTCCTAGATAGTCTCCTTGAGCGCCGTTCTGGAATGCCACGATGCAACCCACATGAGCTCCGCGTCCTCCCTCTTGCGCTGACGAGAAAGGATATTCGTCACAGGAAAGTGGCCATCCCTTATTTGGTCCCGATGCTTTTGTTTGGCCTATTTAAAGTGTCAGATTTTGGCACGTCTTACAAACCACTTTCAGCAACTCACCTCTACAGCAGTCTCCATTTCTACACTGGGTTTGCTTGCGCAGACGGCTCCTCGGTCCAGCATATGTGAGAAGTTCACCATTGACGGGAGCAGCGCGTCTTCGGAGACCTAAACCAAATTAGTTATCAACGAGGCATGTTCCGGGGTTTCCATGGGCTAACCCAAGCACATATTTTCAACAAGCTGGAAGAAAAAGAGTCAGCATGCTAATCCCATTAGTTAATACAGGTACAAGAACATACATCATCAGTGAATTCAGCAACCCAGTGGAATATTATCGTTGGGGTGGCCGTTGACGACCCTGTAGACGAAGCGGTCGATGAGGACGGATTCTGAGTTTTCGTAGGCTCCGTCGTCGATCTGTCAGATGATTCGGATGGTTTTGAGGTAGCCAGCGGGTCGGATGTGTTAGGGGGCTTTGTCGAACCTGGAGGATCGGTTTCTCGTGTAGACTTTGTTCCAGTTGGCTTGGTTGTTCCGGGGGGTTTGTCTGATTCTGTGGGCTTTGTAATAGGCGGCGGAGTCGTCTTGGTAGGAGGATTTTCTGTGGTCGATTCATCCGGGATAGATATCGAAAGTGTCGGCTTCTTAGTCGATTTTGTGGACTTTGTGGACTTGGTATTGGTTGGTTTCTTGGTTGCTGGTTTGGTTTGACTCGGTTTAGATCCTGATTTGGTCAGTCCCGCTTGAACGCAATAACCATTTTGGGCACTGCATTGGGAGCCCTTCGGACAGCCTTGTTGAACATTAGCCAACAGTAACATATCAACAGACGATAAGTTGGCAGAATCTTACACCATCCATTGCAGGGTACGGCATCGGGTGCACAACACACCCTCCCATTGAAACACTTCGCACCGGAAAGACAGCACAGGGAGCTGCCACAGCATGTGGTCCCCCGATAACAGCTGATCTTGGCTGGAGCAGGGCAACACACCGTTCCAGTAATTTTACACATCGTAGGGTTGACCGCACCGCAGGCGTCCATACCAGAGGGGCAGCAAAACCGATTGGGTTGACAGACAGGCTTTGATCGGTCGCAACAAAAGGTACCGCACTATGTTTTGTTTAGCATATCGATGCCTTGAATGCTGGCCATGGCTACATACGCAGACGCTGCTAGTTGGACAGCATCCAACACTGCATGGCGCTGTAAACGAAAAACGCAACCAGTCAGTAACCCGTCGAGTGCTCTATTGACGAAGATTGTTCACGCACATGTTCCAGGACGGCATCCTCGTTGTCTTTTCTCAATTACATTTCCCAATAAATCATCATGGCCGGTCAGTGAGTCGAGAGATCCATCAAGTCCTTCTTCCCCTTCCCACAAAGATAAGTCTCTATCAAAAAGGGAAGGGTTTCCGAGGTAAAAGGCATTGCCTCCAAGGACAAGGAGGCCGAAGAGCAGAGTCAATACTGAGAAAAGGACCATCTTTCCGGGAGTCTAGACCAGACCTGTAAAATATGCATTGGTTGGGAAAGACCCGATGGATCAAGGGAGGGAGATGGGAATATATAATGGGCTGTTCTATGCCTGCAGTGAGCACACGAGCAACAGCACTTGAGCAGGAGAGACGCCCTGAGCAGAACTCATATGTTGGTCCCCTTGTTCCTGGACAAGGAAGCAGGGATTGTAAATATAGAAATTTTGCTCCGAAATTTTTGAGCGTCATGTTTAAACACGAGCTTCTTGGCTTCAAGCGATCTGGTGGTGGGGGTGAACAATGGAGTGGCCGGGCGGGTGGGCTGCAGAATACGAGGGACCTTATTAAACCATATTTCAAATCAGATCAAATATCAGTCTTGCCATGATATATGGCCCAAATGATAAAGAAGTTAAAGAAGGCCCTTGCGTCCCATCGTTTTGGGGAGAGCTCTAGCTTTCTCCGCGCTGCGCCTTCGGATGTCCTCGACCTCCCTCGTATTCTTTTCGACTGAAAAGCTTCACAGGCAGTGAAGTTGCCCGGGGATTAGACACAACAGCAACCAATTGGCAGATCAATAAAACCATGTGTGTGAATCCTTGCACACTTCATGGATATCCATGACATTCTCAGTTTGGTGGTGTTCCTGGAGGGGTCCAAGTTGTTATGGAATCAAAGTCTGTGGTGCGACTGGCACTGCCAGCAATGGGAAGAGGAAAATGAGAGTATGATCTAGATACCAGCGTAAACCCATATTGGCCAAAAGTCATTTCTAATTTCGCAACTTCTCAAGGATAAATTAGTACCTTGAAACAAATTGCGCGTGCGATAATGTTGAGTTGGAGTTCTTCAAGAATTGAGGTTGGGCAATGGACCGAGTGTGCATCACATGGTTGTTTCCAGCCGAGATTGTTGAAGGGGAGATTCGTATCCGCTGGAAAATACAAGCACCTCTGTGATGGCTCAGCCCCATTAAGTGTTATATACACTGGAGCCTGAGTATTGCAATCATCCATCAGAAATATCAGAGTTACCAAAACAGGGAACTGAAAAACACCCATATCATTTCAGGTTCTTTTGCTTTGCACTTTACATCTGTGCACCTTGCTCCCTTTTCTTTGCTGGTAGATGGAGCATCAGTGGAGAAAGTTAAACAAGGAGGATACCAGTTGGCAATAGTTGTCCCTGTCCTGCCATATCAGCACAGAATGCTCAATGTTTCAATCCTTCCAGCAGTCTTCACAGCCATATTTCCGGAATAGTGTGAGCCGATCTCCCTCTTGCCCGGCAGGCACAGCCTCTGAGTTTTTGAGTTTTCTCTTGCACCCTCCACAGATCACATACCATCCAATCCGGGCTTGAGGTCCTGAACAAACCCGTGGAAGATACGGAGAAAAAGTACAGGGCACTAGGTCAATCCAGGAAATGAACATTGGCTTGCAAGCAGATCGCTGGAGATCTGCCAGCGGAACACCGCCAGGATGAAAAAGAAAATAATGGAAGGCGGAGGACGGGCCCTTCAAACTCATGACAAGAGAATATGCAATTCTACAAACTCTTTGTGTGTAGAATGCTGCCCTAATGTATATCTCGCACATATCAGCATATAGAGAACCACATATGGTTGTGTTATTGCTGCGTATAACTGGCAGACTAAGCAAAGGCATACTCTCTTGTGTGTACAGTACATTCCCCAAATGCCAATGCCGAAAAAAAAACCGCCCTCACCGAGCCAGAGTAGAACTGGCGCTCAGTTTAGGTGGCCTCAATGAAGCTTCCAGCACAAGAGCATTTAGCTCAAGAATTTCGGGACAGGTGACATTGGAGGCCAAATAAATTCTACACGTGGTTTGCCGTCACAGCGTCACAAAAGGCGAAATGATTGGTTCTGAACGCACCGTTGTGAAGGCCAGCAATTCGACGCCGCGAGCGAGCAAGCCGTCATAATCATAGTTTGTCTCGGCCTTGGTCAGCAGAGGCTGGTCCACGATGCGGCGGTGCTTTCCAAAATCACACCATCTCTGCAGTCGCCACCTGCGTTTTAACAGTAGACCTTAATAACTCTTCCTCCAAACAAGGATCGACATTATGTTAGTTTTGTTTCAAGATGGGTGCGGGTAGCGCAGTTCTTGTTTTTCGGACACCAATGCAGCAACAGGAGAGAAGCGAGTTGTATTAGAACGCCATGGTAGTATCCTTGTAGAGAGCGTGTCATCCTCAAATGCGGTAAAACTAAATCCTCTTGAGACTAGTGCGACCGATCGACCAAGCTTGCGGAGATATGCATGGCATGATGGACAGGCTGCGTGGAGTTGGAACTCGGGAAACCTATTTCTGAGGTTTGATGAAAAATGATCTGGTAATCTAATTACAAGGCAACGGATGCCACTGGTACAGACTAAATTACCCCGAAACATCTCATCACACAGACAATAACCACGCACACTTTCGCATGGTAATGTTCCAACCTGAAAACACCATGTTTCCCCTGCAGCAGTTTGAATCAGCAATGCCAACATGGCTGGAATTCCTTCAACCCGAACCCTTGTATCCTCGCAGATCCAGGCACCAAAGCCCTGGTAACAGTACATCCTTTGCCAGACCTCGAACCTTTCGCTTCACATTTTTTTTTAAGTCGTGGACATGGCGCAGCAACATAATTTACAATTCCTATCTCAAAGGTTCTTTTTCGTGAAGCATGACATGTGATCTAGTGCCAAAAATATCCACCATTTCACATTACGCAAGGTGCTCCTCTCAACCCTCAAACGTGCCCAACTGATCCAACAACGGAGTCCCAAATCAGATAATGCTTCGATTCCGAAATCAAACATCTTATCGACAGCCCAGAATTGACAACCCAGAATTGACAGCCCAGAATTGACAACTCCAATAATAATAGCTATTTCCGCTCCTCCGTTCTGTGATGCCCTGAGTCGGGAATCACCGGCGCCATTGTGCAAATCACCAATTGCTACCGTCCTGCACCAGCTCACACGCTCTCATTTCTTCTTCCGGCTTCTACCGTAACCCACGATACAGTTGGTAAAAGTATCTCCTCCGAGACTCGAGAGCCGACTCAGGTTTATGAGTCCCTTGAGCCTTGGGCCTTCAGCCATTGGCCCTGGCGTCTCGTGGTGGCTTGCAGATGCAACGTGAGTTTTTATGGGTGCTCGAGAACACTGAAGAAGAAGTGATAAGGTACAGTACATCCCCAGGCAAACACCTACGTACATGTATGTACGTTTGTATAGTCAGATGGTGGAGTCTAGTATGCATGATGCTATCACTATCACATCGACAAAGGCAACTATCTTGACATATTCCAAGTGAACTTTTAGAGAAGCATAAGCAAGGATAGAAATAGAACAATGATTCTCCTTCGGTGGAGCTTCGAGAACTAAGTATGGCTCGTTCGATGGTACAGTATTTTTTCTCTTGACCACAGTGTAATTTAGATAAGCTGGTTCCTTGGCGCGGGCTGAACCTAAATTTTGGCTTCCTCAAAGCGGGTCCTAATTAGCGCCATGGTCCACTCAGTGTGCAAATCCTTGGTCTTGGCGTGGCTGTGGCTTGTGGGTCACCACCCTCTAAGTCTTAGGGTGGACCACCCGATAGCATGGTCATTGGTCCAGACTCCGATCTCATATAACATGACATGCAGCTTCAAGAAATCACACGAGCGGAGGAGATTTTCAGGGCAGTGCACCATAGGGCAAAAAGACATCATGAAAGCTGTGGGGAGTGTATAAGGCTTGATTAGGACATATACATGTATCTGAAACATATTGAAACCCACTTCTTGGAAATCATTGTAGTCACCTGTTCAGTCAAGGATTTTAAGCCTTTTTCCCCTCCCTTTTTTGGCATGGCTCTTGAGTCTTCAATGCACATGACACGCCGATGTAGCTATGTACCATACAGGGATTCTGCCGGATTTGGAAACACTCAAATAACAGTGAGGTGCATATTTGACTGCCAATTTATGGTCATCTGTGTAAAGTATAATGATAACTGTCATCTCACCGTAAAATAATCCTGCAGAATCCCCGTATGGTAGGCTAAGAAAAAAACTCTTAAACGCTTCAGTTGTTCTTGCCTCATGATAATTAGTATCCACCCATCAGTGCTATCTCTGCTGTACCTTTTTCTTGGGTGTGGCTGTGACCCAAGAAGAGGATCAAGGCACCAAAGTTTATTCCTGTTATATCTACTCTTGGTGTAAAGGAAAAGCCTGTACATCATCCGTGCCCTGTAATTCAAACCATCCCTGCTCAGAACGGTGGAGAAAGGAAGAATCAAACAATGGGTATTATGCACTCGAGCTGTTAGCCCGTTGCCTTCAACTTGAAAAATGGGGGATGGAATTAACAAGTAGCAGCTGACCTATGTCACATCACAAACTTTCCCTGTTGAAGTCTTCTTTTGCTTTAACCGGCTTGGCTTGGCGCTTTTTTTGCCATCCCATCGAAGCTACCCGCCTTCGGCTCTTACGAAAAGACGTTGTAGTAAGACATACCAAGGGGTACTTTTTCCCCTCCGGCTCAGCCCAAGATCGATTGCGCTGTCACTCCGTTTTTTTTTTTTAAAAAAAAATGTAATTATGAATACCATACGCCGAGGACTTGAGCACACCGCTACCCAACGGCCAGAACGCATCCCTTTACCTGATCATTCATTGACAATGTTCTTTTGTTTAAAGTCTCGTTCCTAATCAAGGTTTTTCACACATTTTCTCTCGTGCGACAATTATCTAATGTTACCAAAGTTCCTTATTGTCTTGACATTCCCTCTAGATTTCCCACGTTTTTTTCTTTCCGCGGTCCCGTCTCTTTTTTTGCCTTGTTCTTATTCGCGGTACGTTTCCCATTATTCTTTGCACCCACAGGAAGCACATGCACTAAGGCAAAGGGGCGATAAAAAATAAAAATAAAAGGAACAAAACAACAAGCAAACACGTCATGCGGCTCTTTCTTCTGAAATAGTCGATCTCGGAAATTGCAGAATTAGTAATGAGAAGGGCATGCATGGTGGGAGCTACCAGGTAAGGGAGGAAACTTTTGTTGATGACTCTGTAGGTGGCGGGACCAAACCTTCCAAGTACAGACTCACTAACACTTTGCATGCAGAATTAAGATTATCAACCATAAGCAGAGGCCATCCATTGGAAGAGTTTAAAATGAGAAAATAACCTAGCAAAGGCAACAGAATTGTGAGAAGAAGAGAACATTATCAATAAAGCTTCAAACTTTGGTCTTGTCTTACCCTGATTCATTGGGGTCTTATCATTGCTTCAGCATTTTCGTCTAGGTACTAATATACAGGGCTGCATCTGCAAAGAAGATCATTCAGTTCTCTACTTTGAAACGGAGTAAGAAAGCCCCGCTCGTCTGGTCATCTTGCAATGTTAGACTTTATAATATCTACGTACTTGTACCTATCAACCACCAGTAAGCATGCATATTTACAGTACAAAAATATACTTTGGTATTTAAGAGCATTGATTTGCCTAAACTAGACTATTTAAGCCAATTAATGGATTGAAAATTGCCCTACTCCGCAATTATGCCACTAATTTGTATTAAAATCAATTATTTACCCTAGTGTAAAAGTCTAGTACTTTAGCCTGTAGGATGGCGAGACGATAGACAGGAGACTCGAGTGACAATCACAGAAGACTTATTTCCCTAAGCTCTAACAAATATAATATTAAAACCACAATACACGAAAGGACATGTCTTTCTAATGAAGAAGGGCGAAAAAAAAGCAGGGCAAAAAAAGAAATGTTCCCCTTTTAGACTGAAAAAAATAAAATCAAAATAGAGTATGGAATGTAGGAGAATAAAAGAAGAATAAAAGGGAACAAAAAAACATCCCCCCCGCAAAAGGGTGACGTCAGCCAAAAAGAAAATGGCGGTCGGCGGGGTGAAGAGAATAGTGGATGAAGCGATCTATAAGAAATGAACATTGTCGTAAAACCATGAAGAAAACCCGAAACCAACTGCCCCTGTTTTAACAATTTAACCCAAGCCTTTTGTCCCTTGTCCCTGAAAAGGAACCCTTGCACAAGCAAACATAATAAAAAAGCAACACTCGCAGTGTAGTCTATGCAGTAATGTCGTGAGCGTTTCGCCGCAACTCCCAACAACCGCGCCGTAATCCAAGTAGTAGAAACAAAATTGCCTTAGCGGATAAGAAGGAAGCGGGTTTCTCTCTCCTCCATCCATCAAATCTGCCAGTGACTCGTCGTACCCAGTCATCTCCATCATGCATGATTGCTTTGCATCACAGGTTCACTTGGGATACCTTCTCCAAAATTTCCAAGAGCTCTTGTTCTCTGGTTAAGTGTGACCATGGATCTTCTCTGGCGGGTTGCTGCAGATATCGCTCCATTGGTGGGTCGTTCGCGGGCACACGGGGATGTCGGTGCGACGTATCATCATTGCTGTTCCGAGGTTGGCTTGCGGGGAAGGAAGATTCGGGGTTGGTGGTACCAGCGGGCTGGTCGCAAGCATGATTTTGCTGTGAACTGTTTGGATTTTGGAGAACGACGTTAGCGAAAGCTTCACCATCAAAAGAACACTAGGTTTGCGGTGAGAGGTCCTTCTGTTGTAAACATTATTTCAGGGGAGGGAATGAGTCCTTTTCTTCAAGTAATCGACGAAGCCAAAACAAATCTGTCGAAAAAAGAAGATAAAGTGGTTTGTGGAGAAAGGAGCTGGTGTGGGGGAAATATGGAGATCGGAGGCGAGATGCACGACGGGCCCGCTACTTACACCTCCTGTGGCTCGTTGCTTCCCGGGGCAGTACCATGGGCGAATGTGTTGAGTTCTTCCACAGGTTTGGAATTCGCCATCTCGGATGTTTTCGTCGAATGATGCGACTCTCTTCTCTAGTAATGTTTAGATGAGATGACGACGGGCAGAGTGAACGAAAGTAGTGAGGGAAGCGAGATAGTGTTTGCAATAAACTGGAGTAAATAGTACAGCAGAGTTGTGAGGGTAAGAGGGATGCGAAAGCTGTAGGTACTAATTATAAGAGTATTTGCCAGTCAAGACGGGGGGAAGACAGTAGGTATTTAAGTCAACAGAAAGACTCATTTCCAAGTACTGTATATCCGGAAAACATTGAACGGGGAATAATAAATACTGTGATGCTGCCACTTGCCCAAGATTTTTCTCCCAATGTGGAGGGTTTACGGGCCCTCGACGAGGTTTATAGCGGTACGCATGTTTCTAGTTTGCCTTGCTACATGGCGAACCAAATTGCGAACCGCCCGATACTGGATCCTGAGCTCACTCTCCCAGACAATGCATTTTTCTCCCGCCTACAAGCTCCAACGTCCACATAAGTATTTTTAATCACCGTACTGGTAAACCCTAGATTCAACTTTCCTGGCTTCTAGCTCTCTGGGATGTGCGAGCTCTAAAGGGTATCCATTTGAAGAGCCTAGCCACACTGTGTCCCATCTACTCTCTTCTCTACGTAGTAGATGCTTAGATCCAACGAGAAAACCGGAGCCATCGCGGTAATTTATTTCAAGCTGATCCACCAGAAGGCAAAGCAGCACTGTCTTGAAGGTTGCTTTTTCCACTGAATAGATTATGTGTAACACATTTTATCATGGAGATGGATTAGATAATTCGCTAGTCGTCTTAGAGCTATTATTTTTGAACCTGCAAGAAATGCAAAACAATGTAGGATGATTGTGCTATTCCCAAAACTGCAGCGTCCATGGAATAACTAGCGCACAATGTACTGTACAGAGATCTCTAGTACACACATTTAAGGCTCAAAGTTAAACCTTTGAGACGCCTAGCAGCGTACCGTCCGTTGTAAAATAAATTCATCGTTTTACCACTAAATCTGTATGAGAGAGTGGCGAAATAACTTTTTGCCTAGCACTGCTCCATCTGTCACCGCCTCACAGACCACCGACCATCGCCAGTGTGAGTACTCGATCAACTTGAATCGATATTTAAATTACTGAAGTGCGTGAATTTATTACTAAATAAATTCAGAATCCATACAGACTACTCCGTATATAGGTAGGTAATGGCATTTGCTATTAAACTCCGAGTTGATTCTACACATCACACACTGCTTTCTGGGAGGCATCGAAAGCATAGGCAAATATCTGCTTATAAACTCAACACCTTGGTGTATTTTAGAGGGCAACTTGACAGGTAGAATATTTAGACGCAAAAATCCTTCTGCTGTCAGACCGGAGGGCTTAACCTTGCTTATTGGCGTTGTCACGCGATATGTGGAAACGCTTGGATACATACACAGGTACGAACCTAGGTATGTAGAGCCTATTAGCTAGTACAGCAATCTCTCTTACTCTAAAACAACTTCTCTTACTCTAAAACAATCTCTCTTACTTTAAAACAACCTATCTATCAAGTAGAACAGCTGTTGAAATATCTAAAAGAGGGGTTGCTGCACTAGCTACAGTCCTATATGCCATAGTTAGAAACCAGGTAGAGTATATAAGGTAGGTATGTATCTAGCACAAGTACTCCGGGTAGTAAGCCATATATGTATATCAAATTTACTGCTAAATAATCTTGTAAGTGAGAGTAACAAGTTGTGTATCCTGGCCAATTTCCTTTTTTAAAAAATCGCGCATAAGGTTTTGAGAGATGTGTTGTCTTAAAACTCTTTTGGTTCTTCAGGGGCTGCGCCATGCAAGTTGCGGTGCAATTGGGAAGTGGGCAAAGTGCGTGAGGGGGGGAAGGTTTGTGAGACCCGAGCATTGACTGCAAGATTTCGGGGGGTGGGAAGGGTGCCGACAGCCTGGAGTCGGGTAGATAATCAGGGGTCGTACCGACGGTATACTTTGTATAGATGCTGGGATTTGGGAGGGCCGTGGGTTGGTGTGACCGGCCCTCCCCACGGCAGGGCGCATGGGGTTGGAAATACCATATCTGTGGGAAGAAGCATGTAGTCATGCATTGGGGAGGAAGACCCTGGAAACGGGCAGATGTTTGGTGCGACAGTAGGACGGGGGGATGGTGGCTCCTTCAAGAATCAAACTTGACTCTTTTTGGGTGCGGGGCTATCTGGATGCTATGGATTATGGATGTTCTATGTCCAGTAATTACTCTCCTCACTAGGGCTAGCCAAATCTGTCGAAAAGTATAGATGCCGCCTATACTTTTATACGTATTCGGCTTAGCGCGAAGATGCAACAACTGGTATGCCCCAACTCTCATTTCCAACTCTTGTTTCAAACCCTCATTTCCACCTTTGGTCTGAATCAGAATGGAATCCCCGTTTTGGCTCGGAGTTCGACAGAAAGCAACTGACCTTCACGAACAAAGGATCGGTGAGCGCGAATTCCTTCATACGGTAGGTAACCCATCGCGATCGAGATAGAGCCGGAAGCTTACCTTCTCGCTTGTGAGAAGAGGCCCGAGCCATCGGCTTTACGTATGTCTCGCTGAGTCGCGGTCTGCAACTACATCGATATGACTAGGGAATGAATGTAGCTTCCTCTTTGAGCCTCGTCATGCAATTATCGTACGATGCCGCTGTTAGGGCTGGGTGGCGAAAGTGCTGCATCTACGGCCGCATGCATGATGCGTCAAGTTCACTTGAGCTCTGGCTGATACAGACGGAGGTTTACTCCCTACCATTCGGGTTTAAGCCGTCGAGCTTGACGGCGTGTCGTGTCTACTCATTCAACGAGGGATCCCGCAGAGAACTCGCAAAGACCATCCGCATGCTTACTACCCCTCATCCGTGGATGGATCCGATCACAGCCGTTTTTGAAGAACCTATAGGCTATGTTAACATGAGGATAGCGATAATTTGATGAGTGGAATGTTCTTTTTTGTCAGGCAACCATAAAGCGACGAGAAAACGCAACATGTACATCGCCGGGATAGGAGGGGTGGACCCATATGCTAGAATCATGGCAGTGCGGCCCACCACGGATATTATGCCCCACAGATTCCGTGTTATAGGTCAGAGTGGTGATATAGTTATTTGGTATGCTTGCTATCAATTTCTGCCCCTTTATTCTGCATTGTTCGTACATGCAAGTAGTATATAGGAAAAGAGCGCGACCGCTAATGCGGCCTGACCGCCATTTCAAGACTGTCACTGATATTCGTACCCCTGAAATAATCAAATCAGGCTGTCAAAAGGAGTGGTTCGCTGGCGACATCCATGTCCGAGGAGCTACTTAGGTCTTTAGTCAAAACAATTCCATTCATTCATGGGGAGAGCATGCCATCACTGACCGTATTATGTCGGTATATATCGTGGACAAAAATGCGAACAGCTGAGCCCCTGATAGTCCGTCGCTAACAGCAAGCACCACATAATCCGATCACACTCGTTTCCTGACACGAAATATAAAAAGTGCATGGCTATCCTCGGATAATAGCGGAATAGTCGTGGCGGAAAACAACTGGTAATACCTTGTATTGCTAACTTCTGTGTCGATATTTCCCACATTTTTTCAGCGCAGGGGGAAAGAAACATCGACACTTGCCCACCAACAATCCATAGCAAGCAGCTGCAGGCCAAATTGTATCTCGGCCACACTGAGAAAATTCGATATTTCCACTATAGCATGCGCCTTGGTAGGTAGGTACATACATGTATATATGTTTCCTTCCCCATCCACCCGAAAGCTCTGGGCAGAAAACGCCAAAGTCAAAGAATTCTCATTCGTGCTTGCTAATAAAATTTAAGATGAGGCGCCATCTCTTATTATTTGCACAAACGGCTTATTGAGCCAGAGCTGGAGTTGTTGACCTCATCGCTCTCGCAGGAAGTAAAAGGAATATATCCGGTGAGCTTTCCACATTGTCGTGATGCGATAAACCGAACGAATGAGTCTGGGGCGCGGATATATCTGTAGCCTGAATGCGCCGTGAAATACTTCGAAGCATCTGATTCGGCTTTGCGTAGCTGCCTTCTAAGGGAGACCACAACATTGGTCCACTGTCTACGCTTGATAGCTTTGGCGCCCGTATTCGCTAGCACGGCTAACAATGCAGCATGACTGAGAGGTAGTGAGAGCTAGTGAGTAGCTATGACTGATATTTGTTCAGGATTCGTGAGAAAATGAATCCCCATCGCTGGAAGGCCAACTATAGCATTAGCGGAGAGTGGCAGGTTAAGAACCTGGACAAAATCTGCCAGGCTGCTTTTGCCATCTACTTGAACCTTCTTCATTTGGAAGGCATCGTCGAGGATTGTAGACGTGGCAATGAGGATACCCTATGGTCTCCATATCGCATACGCAAGAATAACACAGAAGACAGCTAGGCAGGGTGGGATAAAGATGTATCTATAAGCTGAAGAAACAAGGTGTGTCATAATGTTCAGGAACAGGGAGAAGGAGCGGGGGGCCGGGGTTTGAACAAAGCAGCCTCGCAGAGATATCGGAGCAAGATACCATTCTGCCATTTCCGATTTCCACAAACTAGAAAGAAGGGACAATTCGATGGCATCGTCGTTCATTGACAGTGAGAATGAACTGCGAGTCATGACCTCGGTGCATAATAAGGCGCGCTTTCAAATTCCACCCCATCTTGCATGCCTCCAATCCATTGGAAATGGTCCCATGCGCCAGAATCTTCGAAAATCTAGTCCGAGCGGAGTAAGAATAATCCCTAATGAAGCAGTTTCCCAGGAACACCGTAATTCTCCACATCCAGGCCGCAGATGTAACCCTAATGACGGAAGATCTAGTGGCTCGTGCCAAGGCTGTACCCGAAGGATTTAAGCTTAAAACTTTGTTCCAAGCTTTGCCAAGAGAATCTCGGTGGAATTCGTCCATTGGTGGAGCCACTTTCTTCAATTCCCATTGGTTCTCTTTTAAGTCTCGCGTCAATGGAGAAGACGGCTTTACTAGGGCACGCTGTGCACACGTCCATTCGGGACAGTGAAAATCACAATTTGAAAAAAAGAAAAAAGCCTTCATAAATCAAGGCAAGATGGCCGAGCGGTCCAAGGCGCAAGGTTAAGGTCCTTGTCAGAGAAATCTGGCGTGGGTTCGAATCCCACTCTTGTCATGATAAACTTTTTTTAGGTGTGCCGATAACTCTCCCATCTCTCTCGATGGAAACAACGACCTGCCTAAAGTAGTGACTAGTCACAACTCCTAGGGGGGAGATATGAATCTTTGGAGATCTCAGAACACGCAAATTAGGAACCTTATTCTTGACCATGTACTCCGTACTGTACATGTACATACATACCTACTAGGCACTCAAGGCGCAATGAGGTACGCGTGCCTTCGCTGCTTACATACGAACGGGTGGTCAGTCTGGAGAGACTACCACCTGCGGTTGTAGAAGTGGGTAGATTTACTGACCCACCCGTTCGTGCACGTGTAACTAGCAGTTAAAGTTCGAGGTTCTCTTTCCGCCGTATGTTCCCGTACAACTAACACCTGCGAGTAGTACCTAGATACTTGCACCTCTGGGCATATAGATTGGCCAACACGTCAACGGGTTTTCCTGTGTCGTCATGTCATGACGGGCTGTCACTAGCATGATGCATCTAGCGCGGGAAATTCTTGTGTTAAATGATAGTTACGCCATAATACCGATGCCCAGGAGATAAATTTACAAGGTACGACATACGCGCCGACGTTGGACCGCCAGTAATTACTATAGTTGGTCAGCCAGCTAGTAAAAGCGCAGACGTCAGCCAGCGGGCGTTGAAACTTTGAGCGTCAACCTTCACGAAAGTGGGATAAATGAAAGAAGCGTACTCTGTATTAGTAGTGCTTATTTGAGATGCATACTATGGAATTCCATATTTTCATGACTCTAGTAAGTATGAGAACTTGTGTGTACTCTGTACATGCATAACCTTCCAGGTCAAACTTGCCAAAATACCAGTATTTTTCTTTGCAACTCGCTGATTTCACGAGGCAGATTGGTACAAGACATTCTACCCATGGAACCTTGATTGGGCGTTTTTCGCTATTCATAAGGCAGACACTGAGCAAAGGAGAAGAAAGGAAATACTCCTTAAACAAGTGAGAATCATTACAAAAACCATCAAGGCGCTTTTATGCTCAGCTTCTCGGCTTTTTCTTAATCTGTTATGTATGTATTGAAAAGTTAGGCATTCACACTGCCTTTGCATTTTATTCATGACGCCAGAACCTGCTACTTAGCAAGCTGAGGATCATACTATTATATAATTACACATTGTTACTTCTACTCCGCACAGAGTATATGCGTCCAACAGAGCCGCAAGCGCATGTTTCGAAGCTACTGCTGTACTGTATGATCGTAGATCCATTAGTAATTTTACCATTAGGACCAAGTATGCACAGCATTATCATGTCCACTTTTTCGAAGGTTTCCAGAACTTGCAGCCCAGCGCTAGGTGAAGTATTTGGCCATTATTACAGGGTTTAGAATGTGATGGGTCTAATTGAATTGAACACTGTAAAATCTGGGGACACGATTTGATTTAGCTCAACCGCCAACAACACTAATGGATGCATGAGGACAGAAAAGGAAATGAGGATGTCCCCTGAGTGCCCTCCGTGGACGCCTTCCCGAGTCCAAGGACGCGCATTTGTCCAGTAAACAACCCCAGACATGGACATTGAAGACATCATATCGGATAGATACGCAGTCGGGCAGGATTCCACACACCGCTGATTCATATTCCCGCCCACATCTATAAGACGGTGTAGACGAATTACAAATGCCATTGCGGGATTTTACCAATGATCCCTCGTGCTTCCGACCAAACGTGCGTATAATAACAGTAACTCGGTGCGGCTCGATACAACCCAGTGACGTGTTTGTGTATGTACCTAGGTATACCGCATCATGGGGGGTTGCCTTGAGGTTCAGCGCCATATCGCCTGCCATAGACCACGTCTTGTTTAAACTTCCTCCCGCCGCTCGAACATCTGCTTCCGTCGTCACTTACCCTTTCCTTCTTGGCTTTCACCTTCGGAGTCGTACGAATCAGCACACGCCAGCGGAAGCCTATCCCAACCCCCCTAATGCCTAGAGGCCTGCGTGGCGCTGATTGTCGCGTTTATGGCCTGCCAGACAAGGATCACGGTCCATAGCACGGTCCACACAGGCAAAGCGGTTTGTTTCTCATCAGCGTTAGTATCGTTCTACACGTGCCTTCGCTGCTTACCTACGAACGGGTGGTCAGTCTGGAGACTACCACCTGCGGTTGTAGGTGCGCCACACTGTAAACCCAATATCACCTTAAACTTAAATGTACTTTTTGTACGGGAACACATATAAAAAGATACAAAAGGAAAATTGAAATATCTCAACAACTATAAGAGATATTGAGATTCTGTAAATTGTAATAAGATTCTTTTATACTAAAATATATACCTTACTAGAATTCTAAGATTTAAATAGTGTTTTTCTAGAGATACTGAAATTGAGTACTACTTTTTACTATTTTTTACTATCTTCTATATTTTAAAATAATTATCAATTTTAGTACTAATATTTATTTTATCTCTTAATTTCTATAATACAAGAATCTTATTACAATTTACAGAATCTCAATATCTCTTGTGGTTGTTGAGATATCTTGATTGTAAAAAAATGATATTTGAGATACCTTTTATATGGAGTTCTCATACAAAAAGTACTTATGTTTGAAAATTGGGTTTAAGGTGTGGTGCACTTACAACTGAAGGTGGGTAGATTACTGACCCACCTGTTGTAGGAAGCCAGTGAAGGCATGTGTATCACACTCTGACTATTTCCTCCTTTCTGTTGTTTGGCCATGTGATCTACAGTTAAAGGCAGAGGACATACTCTGTAATGAAATTGAGTACTCTCAGAACAGTTTATTATTCCCACTTTCACTCACAGTATTTTTCTATCTAACTGACTATGTGTCTTGATAAGAATATCTTATTTTTCTTGTTAGCTAAATCATTTGTGTCCTCTCCATTATCTTGAAAATCTGGAGCACTCATCAAACATAAACATCTTTATCTTGCATGATCAGATTCATAGACTCTAACTTCAACTGCTCTAAAGGCTTGATGCATTCTAGTCCAGGTTCATGTAGCTGTCTCAGTTGAATAACTTGAGACTATATATATCTTTACTGCAGCATCAGTATCCAATTATGATGTGATTTTAAGTGCCATCTTGTTAACTGTTAAACAATATCACCAGTGTCCCTGTCTCCTCTCATGATCCTTGTGTACCCTGACGTTTCACATATGCAATGCTTTGCAGTGAGGAGGCTTCATATGCCCTGTTGCTGGTTCTCTGCCACCCTCCCTTAGAGCAGGGGTCAGCGGCGTATGCTCAGGCTGTGTTAGGCGCCAATCTGCCTGGTTACCAAATAGGAGGGATAAATAGAAGAATACAGTGGTTTTGATCAGAGTGTTGTCGGCCATTTCGGTGCATTTAGATGACAGCAAAAACCATACATCGCTCGTGGAACGGTTCTATCTGGCTTCTGGGCCTCCTCATCGCAAATAAACGATCCTGCCTTGATAATTTTCACACGAGGAGTGGCAATGGAAGAACCCACGGAGCTCGACTACTACCGAGTTCTCGGCATCGGTCCAACTGCAGCTTTACTTGAAATCAGACGTGCATATAGGAAGAAGACGCTAGCCACCCATCCGGACAAAAACCCTGGCATGAACTCAACAGCATTCCATAGGGTAAGGAGATTGACATACCATGCTGTGAATTCTTAGTGCTAAGTGATGTGTCTAGGTGCAAGAAGCATGGGAGACACTACGAGATGAGCATAAGCGGTATTGTTTTGACTACAAATACCCCAGAGTCAAGGCAGAATGGAAGAAATACGAGGAACTGAATAAGCCGCAGGAGGAGAATGGAAGGAGAGAAGGAGCACGAGACAAGGCAGCTAACAACCAGTGGGATTTTGACGAAATAAAGCGGACACTCGACGAGCTTAGAGAATCGCTTAATCGAGCCAAATATTCGCAGCCGCAACCTCCTCCTCCTCCTCCTTCTCCTCCAACTCCCAGATTCCGCCAGAATGTACCTCGGGTTTGCAGGCACAGGCGTTGGTGGCCTCGAGTGTATGGTGTGGACAGCTGTGAATATTGTGGAAGACATTGTCCAATATATACCCTGAAATGCCCCGATTGTGATGCCAGGGCATGTGTACCATGCAAAATTCGGGAGTCGGGTGGCTGACTTGTTGACATGTCAAGGGAGAAGCAGCTCGACTTGGAATACCGTGGAATAAGGAGTTGCCTTGTAGGGTACGGCGCTGCCCAAGTCATCCGACTGACATCATTATCACTGCTTTTAAAGGCAGTACACCTCTTCTTGCTGTTATGAAACTCCCACTTTTATCATCTCGGTTTATCTTTATTTCTTCGCTGTTGTTCTTCTTGTTCCTCCTTCGTGGCGCTCACTAGTAGTATCTATGTAGATTAGGTTAAGAGATTTTTTTCATTGAAATTTTAGATGTTTTGTAACTCGATTAAATATTTCATGATTTTCTCTTTCGCTGAATTTGTGATTGAGTTGGATTCAGTCTCGTGACACTCAAGCGGCAGCCCTCGTGTCCCGTTGTAACCCCTTCAAGGCTAGCCTCAACTATCGGCCCTACCTTGATCCGACCACTTACAAATACTTTCTCATCCTTCGTGCCTCCTGCTTCTCTCCTTCCCCCTCTTAGATAAACCTTCACGTACTGTAGGAACCTATTATTAGATACTAATCGATACTTTCCTTACCAACACTCGACATGGATATCGGATGGATACTACCAATCCTGTGACCTGAAACTCTCAGGACTTCCGTTTGGGAGCCACCACTTACGCTCCCCAGGATCCAATCATTCCAAAGTGCGCACCTTGGCTCATAACCAAGCAGGGATAATTGCGGCGCCTACAGGGTTACATTTTGTCTCAAGTACCATCACAATACATGCTAACCCAGGTGCAGGTGCCAAGCTGGTCCATTTCTCTCCACCATGTTAGTACTTAAGTACCTTGCATCACAAATGGAATCTCCTAGAGTTCTTATTGCTCGAAACTGCGGCGGCTAAGTATGTGATCAGCTCCACAGGAGGAGCCACCACCGGCGCCAATCCTGGAGGGTGGGGCATTAATCTGCACGTCGCTCAAAATGGATAGTTCATGGCCAAAAGCCAGAGCCCCTCTTGCACACCCTGTCTTGCTATATAGTAAGCTGGATACTCTTATCTCTTCTGATCTCCTCTCCGGGACTTCTAGCATTGGAGTGTTTGATGATAGTGTGTGAACAGTTTGGCTGTAGATATGTTTTCTCTCACCGGATCGGGGTCTCGTGAACGCACCTCTGTGAATGAGACTCATGGTGAAGGGGCACAGAGGGCAATATCTGCTGGGAAAGACATATGCGAGCTTCTGGCGGACATCCTGAGGCAGAGTCCACTGGCGAACAACGGAGAGTCTAACTTGAGCCATATTTTGACTCTTGCGGATGAACTGCTCAATTATCAATCCCCTGTCGAGTTCAAAATAGGCTTGGTTGGTGATTCAGGGGTTGGTTAGTATTTTCCTTAAAGGTAACAAAATGGCTCGTTTCTGACAGCTTTATAGGCAAAAGCAGCCTGATCAATTCTTTGCTTGATGTGAAAAGCCTGGCAAAAACAGTGAGCGAACACTCCTTTCCCTATCCAGGATATACTCTAATGCCAATAGGGTGGTAATGCAAGGGCTTGCACATCTATCGTGACCGAGTATCGGCGGAAACGCGCCAGCGATAGCGCCGCTTTCACTATCGAGATCGATTGCTTAGACAACCAAGAGATCGAGGAACTGTTGCATCAAATCATCGTTGACTACAGGCGCTACCATGCTCGATCATCGAGTAGTCTGCAAGACGAAGAAGGAGACGAACTTAGACAGCTCAGGGTAAAAGCGCAGTGGGCGTGGGACACTTTGAAAGCTGTCTTTGAAGATCAATGCACTGAGGAGGCATACTTTAAAAATCCAAACATTGAGATTAACGAACTGCACCGACTAGTTCAAGGTTGGAAGACAACTTTAGATTGGCCGGCAGAATTCAATAATCGCGGGGCTACCCTAACAGCTGTCAACCCTGCGGAGTGTGAGGCGAAAATTGAAAGATATCTGAAACCATGGATGTGGCCGTTTATCAAAACAACGCGGTAGGTTTTGAATTATCTCGTGACGGCAGATTACTGAGTTTGGTGTCTTATAGTATTTATCTCAATGCCCCAGTCCTGCAAAGCGGGATTGTACTTGTTGATTTACCTGGTAAGTCGTTTGATAACTTTATTATATCACCACTAACCTGATTAAAAGGTTTTCGGGACGTCAATACGGCACGAATTAAGGTAACCGAACAAAGGTTATACCAGTGTGACGAGATATTTATAGTTACCCCTATTATCCGTGCCGATGCCGACGCCAGTGTAGAGAATGTGATGATTAGGCAGCTAGGGAGAAACTTTTCGAGCCTCAGAAGATCCCAAGGTGTTACAATCATTTGTACAAAATCTGAGGTCGGTTGAAGCTCTCTAACTGTATAAATTGGATTCGACTGACCTTGTCTAGGATTTGCAAGAGTTCGAGGTACTTAGGGATGTCCCAAATGTCAATCTGGGAGATGTGGAAGACCTGGATAAGCAGATAGAGGAGGCCATGGAAAACGGTCAACCAACCAATCTACTGGATGCTAGGTAATTCCCAAGGTTTCGATGCTTGGACAGAATCTAATCAGAAAAAGGCGAAAGCATCTCTTTGTGTTTGCGCGCAATGAGTATGTGGGAGCACTCCTTAGAAGGCACTACGGAGACCGGGTTAACGGACGAGAAATCAACTTTTTCTGCGTTTCAAATGCGCTTTATCTCGACGCTCGTAGGCAACAGGTGCCGTCTCGCAATATTTCCCTGCTTTCTACGGACAGGGAGAAGGCGGCGCAGAAGATGCTGAAAACTTCAGGGATCCTCGAGTTACGACAGTTCATCATAAGAATCCCAGAACTCTCCCAAATAGATGAGGCTCAGCGTTTCCTCGGTACCAAACTTCAGACTCTGTTCGACAAGACTGAGTTTTGGCTAGCGGCAAGCTTGTCTTCGGCAAGTAATCGCCAGACAACGCGAGAGATCTTGGAGGTAGTTAAAATGGAACTAAAGGATGTGAGTCCTGCAGCTTAATTTCTTCAAATGGATGGGACTAAATGGGACCAGGGCTTTGATCATTTGGCGGAGTCTACGCATGACGGCATGATTCACGCAAAAATAGACCTTTTGCAAGCCCAATTTAGTTCGCACCACTACTATCTCCCACGAGGTCTATTGAATTATGACATAGTTGGCTGATTATTTTATAGCTAGTATGGGCATATGGGAACGATATGCACTCTCTGCTGTAGAAAACTGGGAAGGTGTAAGTGCTAAATTCCAACTCAAGTTGCATGGTTAACAAGTCTTTAGTGGTTTGCGGGTAAGTGACATTGCCATACGCCTATTTGAACAGCCCTCCAACACTTTATCACAGCGACTTGGGCAGCATTTTGGAACCATGAGGGCGCACATTCTACGCCAAGTGTGGGAGAATACAGAGACTGGAACAGTGAGATTCTGGAGGCAATGGTGAACGATTTTCGAGACAAAGAAGCAGCGTTTAGAGAACAATGCGGACGACAATTTACCTCCTTTAAAAGTTCAGCCCATAGAGTGCTGTCGGTGCTCCCCGAGAGACTCGCTGGTACGTTGGCGAAGGGCCTAACATTTGGCAAAGCATTTGGCAACTGACCAGAACTTAGGCTGGCATGGAGTAGAAGTCTTTGATCGCACACTTCCCCGACGACGCCGTGAGATAGATTATGACGTTGACAGAATCACTGCCTTATTTGATGGCGAGCTACAGTAGGCGCAGCCCTTCAACAAACTTGTTACTTTATCTAATGCTTGCCACACAGGAATATATTCCATGATCTCCTTAATACCCACTCAACGTCCTACGTGATGCGTCACTTTAAACCCATGTACAATGAGACCTATTCGGGACCTGGCCTGAGAAAAAGGCTCATAAAGAGGTTTAAATTGCAAATTACGGGCGACCGAGTTATTGCAAATCTCTTCCGAGAAATCAGGCGTGATTTCACTACATCTACCGATTATCTGATAATGGAGGCTGCCGAGATGCTCAAAGGAGCCTCAGACAGATGTTTGGAGCAAGTTGGGAGCGATTTTGAATTACTGCACGGCGAAGCAGCTCATGCATCTCCAGATAATGGTGCTCTCGATCAACTGTTTCATATCCTGGAAGGAGCGAGAAGCCGCCGCGATATCGCTAAGAGGGAACTTGGAGTCTATAGTAATAATATAATGTAATTGTGGCAGTGCCGCCTTCCATTTTGGTCGCTACTTTATCCGAACTCAGTCGAGATGCGTCATATATGCGAGACTGGTAGAAGAGCTTTCAACCTGCACCACTAGTGCTAAGATGTTTGTATGTGCTCAGCTATATAAAGGGAATAATAGTACACAGCAGAAGTTGCCCTAAGTCATATCTTAAATTGGGACCTCGCAGTCTTAGAAATGCAGCTCTCTGAGTGGCTGCAACCCAACTTCCAGGCCATACATGGGGAGTTTGCTGCGCAGAGTCTAGCGCTGCAACAATAAGGTTTAGCGCAATATATCTGTTTTCTCAACTGCAAGCAAAGCTATAGATGACCGAAACATATTGGCTAAGCAATTGAGTTCTGAAAGCCTTTAACTGTTTGTCCCTCTGCTCTTCTCTTCATGCTTATTCTAAAAAAAAATGGTTCAGCAGTGTATGATAGGATTGTTGCAGGATTGTTGAAATGAACCTATACAGAGATCTTCAAGGACTCATTCCACCAATATCTGGACCATTTTGCCAAACTGCTGTGCTCTCCCAATGCTGTGGATTAGCTATGCAAATCTTGTCTACTCAAAATTCTATGGCCATGAGATACACAAACATTCAAATCCCCAGATATCTACAACTGAGATACTTTTAAATCTGGTTCAATCTTGAGAAATTTTCCATTTCTCCAATGTTGCTTCAACAGCTGGTAAAAGTAAAGATGAGTAGACTGATACTGGAACAGGAGGCAGAATTGAAGCTATTGATTCTTGTTAGAAAATACTACTTCCCCCACTTGTTCCCCTCATTGTGCAGGAGATGCTTACTTTGTATGGGCAGGGTGGGTCAAGACTCAGAACAGTGTCAGAGAAGAGCCACACTGGGTGGCTGCTCCCCCATGTTACGGACTATGCGGGTAGTTTCTAACTACAGTATACAGGACTGTATCTGGTGTAGTAACCTCTCTTATTCTAAAACAATTTCTCTATTGAATAGAACAACTATTGAAATACTTAAGAGAAATTATTTTAAAATAAGAGAGATCATTGTGCTAGCTACGGTCCTGTGTACTATAGTTGAAAACCAGGCAGGACCTGTAAAGTACATACACTCATTGTTTTGTAAAGTTTTGTAGTCTATTTGTTTGCCTTGTTGGAAGAACCTATGATGAAAAACCAAACTTGAGCCAAGAAACTGTAAATAAAACCACTGCATGGGTACATTTCATGAAACCCTTGACATGTATAGGAAAGATTTAGCAGGGAAACTTATATCATACATTTGCCTGGTAAGGAATACATGGGGTATGATGTATCTCCTCTCTATATGTCGAGGGGGGTGACGCAGCATGCCCCTAGTCCACTGCTCACCAGATGTACTGCATTCACTTAAAGAAAAGGTGCCAAAAACCACAAAAAGATACTGAGGGCAAAAACGGACTTCATAGCAATAATGTCAAAATATTAGTTTCAAGCCTTAAGAAATCATAAGAGGGAATAAAATACATCTAATTATACATCTTCAAAAAATGGTTTTTTTTGGAAACAAACTGGAAAGAACAGGGCAAAATCAAAAACCAATAATATCCCAGAAGAAAAACTCAGGGGCGCAAAGGGAATCAGATGTTGCAACCACTTCCTGTTCTTCCCTAACTGATTATGGGTGCAACGTGTGCCCCATTGAAAAGGGGGAGAATGGGAGAGTGGCGGCAAACACCTGGTAAACCCTCCTAGGGGAGAAAGAGGTAGTAATAGACATGGTAAGAAGGAGACAACAGAAAGCAGGGCAAAAAAGTAAGAGAGAAAAAGAAAAGTATTTACCCAACTCCGGTTTTCCGTCAGTAGTCTAAAGAAATCGCCAAAATAACGAACTTAGAAACCTCCACCCCCCCTTGTACGTAGTAGATATACAGGATTTTTAAAAGGGGGCAGGAGGAGAAAAACACCGTCTGCCCACTTTTTCCCCCAAACGCCGTGGAAATGCAAACCGAAAGAGAATATTAAAAGTGGCGAGTTTATCCTAGTCTATGTATGATGTATATGCCTTGCCAAATGCTTGAAAACGGGCGTCAGAGAAATATTGTGTGGCAGTCGAGGAGGAATGGGTGGTCGAGTTAGAGCAGGGTGGCACGAGGAGCATGGTAGTGGCGCCCCAGAATAGTGGCTGGAGTGCTAGAGTAGGGCGGGTCAAGGATGGATGATGATCCCGTTAAACGTGGGGAGGTGCTCATCTTATGAAGTCGTGCCGCAGAGCTTGAGGATCATCTCGTACCTAATACAAGCGGAAAGAGATTAGCAAATGAGATGCGACGGACTGGAAGGCAAGCATATGGTGCTAGGATTATGGACACGGGATTTTTAACTCACATTCCAAACATGATGGCAGCGCTGGGCACCACCCGAAGGAGGTGAGGCGTCAAACCGCCATACAGTCCAGCCATGCCCTCTTCTATCCACACCGTGCGGAAGCATTGCGCGAGGCCCGTGTACTTCAACGCAACCTTGCCCCCACCGGCTGGGACTGTAGGTACCAGGCGCAGTCGCGTGCGCACCACCTCGTGGGGGTATGTAAGAACGGCTGCGAAGAACTTGGCGAATCCTGCGGCGACAAGCTTACCACTCCACGATTCCGCACTGTCCGTCCAGCCAGGGACATGTGTGGGGTCCGCCATGCGACGAGCTTCGCGCTCTGCCAGAACCCGCTTCATTTGTTCGTACATTACCCACTGGAGTGCGCTCTCCGAGACGCCAAGGTAGGAGGCAGACAGGCCACGGTATAGACCACGAATACCCTCTTGACGCACTGTCTGTCTGATGCAATCCCAGCTATTCTTATATTGGCGACCTCTACCCGGTATATTTGAAGCATTCGACTTGTCAAGCTGCAGCCGTGTCTTCACGAGCCAGATGGGGTTTGTAGCTGTTCCTGTTGCTATTCCTGCAATGGCAGCAGCTGTAAGGTGGACTCCCATCGGCGACGTCGCCGGGTCGTAGTTGAAATACTCATTTATCAAACGCTTTCCATTGCCGTAAACGTAAAAGTTGATTGCCCTGGCAGGAACAACACCTGTGAGGTTCGGACCTAGACCTTTGAACATCGCGCGCCATCCTTCGTGAACATGGATTGACCGGAGGATTTGGAAAGTTTCACCGAAATGGATCATCGCATTTCGTGGTAGAGCGAGAATCGAGGAGGATGATGCGGGTAGAGGATGTGCGCCGCGGAGGGTTTTGAGTTGAGCTTGATAAAAGTCAGATTGTAACCGGGTTTTTAGGACATCGAGAGGAGAGGTCAACGTTGCTGCAGTCATGCCGCCGACACTAGTCACACAATCAGTATCTATGAGACTATACAGGAACTGCTAGGATAGATGTCATACCCTCCCGCCAGAAGATGCGCCCAAGGTTTCGCATCCTGCTTTTCTTTGGATACCGGGGAGATTTGTGCATCGTCAGTCTCCCCGGACTGCACTATTAGACTTGGTCGCGAATTCGCCATCTCATTCTTCATAGGTGGAGGCGCAGAGGCATCATGAGGCCGTGTAGAAAATGACATTACTATGTCGAAGAAATGATATAGAGAAACGGCGGATGCGGCGTTCGGAACCGCAGGGAATGATAGAAAAAAAGGAGAGGAGACTCGCGGATTGGAATTTTAAGTGGAGATTTTGGATCTAGAATGAGCGCTACCAGACACCGCAATCATGGCACGCCAAACAAAAACTGAAACAAATACAACAAAGTAGCATAAAAGAAAAGAAAAAGAGGGAAGTTCGCAAGTAGTGAAATGAATTCACATTGAGGCGGTTGAGATAGAGGCAAACCACCGTTGAGATTTCCGCCGCGAAAGCTTCGTCGAAAATTTTCCAAAGAGGTTTAGCGCCATCTGGAATCTTAGAGGCCAAACACGTGAAAAATGATTATCCATCAGAACATAGTCACATGACAAATAGCTCGGCAGAACATCGGGCCGACATGCCTCGCTTATGCTATCACATTGGGCATATTAGGGGGCATCAGAACCACCTGCAACCCAGCTTCCGTCCGGCAAATCTCAGGGTTAGGGAAACGCTCCAAGGAGTACAGGGTGCAATTACCGTCATTTGCGTGAATCTTAGGAGGTCATGGTGATCTCACCGGCATATGACTATAATGTTTCTATCTATCCGTGCCCCTGTGCTCAAATCTCCGAGAATTGCCCTATGCTACTGGCGAGAGCCACCGCTTGCTTAATTATCCAATTCAGAGCTTAGAATTACAGAACGGATATATTCAAACTCGCTCGCCTATGGGCTACTAGCTGTCATACGTGCTAGCAAATGCATGTGCCTTCGTACTCATGATTCTCAAGGATATTTTGTGTCCTCTTTCATCAGCTCTTATCTTTCTCCCTCGCGACATTACCCGCCAATGTTATGTATCTTTCTCTATATATCTCTGTCTTTTGTTCTTTGTCCTCCACGCCAACTCTTCTACACATTATGTGCAAAGTTATGGCTACTTCCTGTCTCTTTTCTGCTGAAAAGTTATTCCTTGCCAATGGTCAAATTGGCAAGTTCCTCTATTTTCTGTTGGTTGTTGAAGCTTAAAACTTCTCCATCTCACTCCCTCCTCCTAGCAATGCTCCCACCTACAACCACCATCTTTCACATCAGGACACGAGCCACCCAGCGAGATTTTATGATATATATCTGCAGCCTAACAAATGGAACGGTTTCGCAACCCAAGAAACTCATTGGACAAATTAGAGAGTAGTGAAGACAACACGCTTGACAGGGTTGAACATCTTTGTCCCTTAGATAATGGTTGCCATATCACTACCTCCACCTGCAACATCGGCGCATTAGACAGGCTCGTCCTGGAGCTCATACTTATGACGCTCGTCCAACTCGACATACGGTCACTGACAGATTTTCGACGTGTTAATCGACGAGCCATGCAAGTCGTTGACTTGATCAGCCCCTACAAGAAGATCATAACACAAGCTCCAATCGCAATTCGGGTAATTCTGAGCATCGGGGCCGGCCGCTGGATTACTTGCCTGGACCTCTACAATAAGTTACGTACTCAGAAATGCGAAGTTTGTGGTGATTCTGGTGGATATCTTTACCTAATTACATGCCGCCGCGTTTGCTTTCGCTGCTTCACTACAAAGGCCGAATTTCTTCCACTTCTACCAAGAGAGGCCAAAGAGAACTTTGCATTATGCAAGAGGGACCTCGCCACGCTACCTTCCATAAGGAGTATCCCTGGAAGATATTCCCCAGCAGATTCGTCACGACAGATTAAATTCAGTGCCTGATATACATTTATTGACAATGAGGCTGTGCGACAGGCCGGGATCTCTGTGCATGGTACTGCCGATGCAATGAAGTGAAAGGCTGATCAGCTGAGGGCCGCAAGACAAGGAGAGTATTCCAACCCTTTCCAGAGGCTTTTTATGGGTGTGATTCGTGCGCCATTAAATGGTCCGACAGAAGCTCCAGAAAAGGGGTTTTATTGCTTAGCTTGCAAAATGAGAAAGCTACCTGAATGGCGTCGGCTGTTTACAAGCCAAACATTTTTGAACCATGCCAGAGAGTATCATGAGCGGCTGCTCAAGAAACCAGATAATATGGGACAACAGAACAATTAAGGTAAGCTGCAAGTCCTATTGCTTACATCACACCGAACATTGGGTGGTAACCATTAAGTAGGCAGAGTAAGCAAGAAGTCACTGTTTGTTCATTTCACAAGCCCAACAACTCTCGGACTGTTGTGTCTACCTGTCAACCTAATCAGATATTCATATTTTCCAACTGCGGGATCTTCCTTTGATTTTCAGGCCAATAATGCCGGATGTGTTATGTGGCAGTTCACTCAACCCTTTTCTACCTTTCTTCTTCATTTCTTCTGTTTTCATTTGTTGGATTTACATTGTATTTTTGTGATACTGTGTCACACCTGCACCCGCATATTCTATGGTTGGAGGAGTCTTTGGACACTATTCTCAAAATTTAGCTTACTCAACCCCTGTTATCTCTATGACAAATTCTACTTTTGCCACAGATCTCTGGTCCAGATCAGCATATGTTATTTGAATTATTTTCAAAGCTCTTACAATTCAGTTCCCTACGCACCGCTGCCCGTGAACAACCAGATGATCGGATTACTTCAAGCAGAAGTCGTCGATCCGCCTCCTAACCAACTATCGTGCTATAAACGAGCTGACCATTGCACCCCACGTATTCAAGCAAGAAGATATGTGTTTCGCCCCATCACTAGGATCTCTTCTTCTAGAGGTTCCGCCTGGTGATTGGAATACTGGGTTGATGGGCAGAGGTGCTGTGAGCGGCCAAGCACGCTTTAAACAAGCTAGTTAGGCTGTATTACTAGGCATTACACGCGCATGGCAGGACACCTACATCGATTACATGGACATCATCATAGGCGAGAAGATCAGAACAGGCATTTACGAAGCTCAATGCCACGATTTATCCAAAAAACCAACTCGTCCACCAGCCTTCCAAGGCATTGGGTTCTATAGTCTAGGGCAGCGGGGGAACTAGGCAATATCCATACAAAAGCTACGAGACATCTCTACGTGATGCACCCCACATTCAAGCTCCAATCCTCTACAGAGGACGTGATAGTAGGCATTCTCGGTGCTATCTCGCTTGTAAATCTTAGCATCACTTGATCTGTCGCCGGGACACGTACTTCTCGAAATCCGAATGTAAATAGCAGTCTGCGAAACCTGGCTTAGACATGGTGGTTTTCAAATTACCCCTTTTTCGTGACCTAAGTTCCCAGCCCTTGACCAACAAAGGAGGAGGTCCACGAGGTAGTCATACTCATTGCGCATAATGGATATAAAGTCGCTCGAGTGGGAGAACATTTTCGACGTAAGATGTAGGAGTAGCCTGCAGCTTAACTACTCGAAGGTGAGAATAAGTTATTCATCCAGAACTCGACCAGTGTCAGGGCCCCGCGGGTCTACGCACATATACTGGTCTAGAATAGAGCAAGTTGTTTGAATTGATTTAATTCGGCTTCAGATATATTTCAGGCCCTTTATTCCTCCTTTTCCATGTAGCCGCCAGATCGGAGGCTTTCAAACCTTTCAATACTAAAGTGTCTCCGTTAGTCGAATGGACGGACTATGATGAACTCCTATTCGGTTTTCATGGCAAATATATACAGAATACGTCATTGCTTTTACCTTAGAGTGTCCCAAATTAATCCCAGCAGCGGATCCCCCCCCCGGGGGGAAGCGGCAAGCTCAAGCGGCCTATTTATAGTGTGACAGACGCATCTACCACCAACGGGAGCTCAGCGTGTTATTAACAGTGGACAATGAGCCAATGATGTGGTCATTGCCATGAACCTGACTGGATCACCGAGAGACCCGTATGGTTGCCTATAATGTGGTAGATGACATCAATTGCTCAGGAGACTAGGAGTGAATGCTGAGAGTGCCGCCCGGAGAAATTGTGGGGTTGAGTGCTGCTAAGAAAACGGGAGAAACGGCTACACATATTAACAACTCGAGAGATAGTGGACCTGCTAGTCTTCGGAATTATTAAGTCACATTGAATCAAACGGGATAGCAAATACTGGCACCAGTCCCAAAGGCATGCTCCCAAATGCTCCACGACGCCATCCCATCGGTTTGGGCAAAAATGGAAAAATGGAAGTATGATTTTTGAAGACCTTTCTCATCGTTGGTATCTATGGACCATTGTAGAATCGTGCTAAAAGACCTCGCCCCTGCACCATTCCAACTCATTATATCATGCTCAACAAAACCCGACGGGAAAGAATTTTTTGTTCAAAGGAGGTAAAAAAGAGGAAACCATAACCACACAAAACGCAATTTCATTTTCTTTGTGAATTTAGATAGTCGTCTCGTAGGCGATAGGTGTGATGGTCTCGGGAATGTTGCCCTCGGTGCTGACGGTGCGAGCCTCCCGGGGTCCAACGGGCTGTCTCTTCAAGTGCACATGGATACCCTCCTCCTTGGCCTTGCGCTTCTTAAGGGCGTTCTCCTTCACTCGGTTGATGAACTCCTCTCTCGACCGGGAGTGGTTGATGTGCTCGACCCGGACGTTCACGCGCTTCTCGAGATATCGGTTTCCAACACGCTTGTAGATGATGACACCGACGGCGGCCTTGGTCACGTTGTAGACGACACCGGTCTTTCCGTGGTAGATCTTGTGAGGCATACTATAGAAAACGAACATGTCGCGATTTAGCCTCCGCATTTCTTCTTCACGACCAGTTCCGTCTCCCGCCAACACACAGATTATGCAGCTTCAACGAATGGGTTCTTCTCCGGGGACACGTAGGATGGGAAGGTTTGGATGCGAATGGTAAACGAGTACTGACCCTTGCTGAACGGCGCCATTGACCTTGATATCGACGATATCACCAACACTATAGACTTATTAGCCACGTCTCCCAATAGAAACTTTTCCAAGGATAGATATAGGATCCGTACCGGTAGACCTTTAGGTAGGTGGAGAGGGGGATAACACCATGCTTCTTGAAGTCGCGAGCGAAGGCATACTACACATGACAACATTGTTAGCAACTTTGCGGGACAGCTATCGACGCAAAAAACGAGAACGCGCATACCCGAGTGCCCTTTCTCAAACCGTGAGAGTGACCCATGGCGACGGTATTGTTGAGGTCTGTTGGGTGATTGTCGACGTTGGAATTGGCAGGGAGGTCGTCGTCGTCGTCGTCTCTCTCTCTCTCTTTCGTGATGGCGGATCGGGTGGTTTGATTTTCGCTTAGTGTCTGGCGGTGTGCGGGCTCAACCCTAACCACTTTCCCAAAACGGCAACCCGCCCACTCAGAGGGCTAAGCGAAGAGCCGCAAGCTTTCAAAGCAACTTCATCCATCGAGTTCCTTCAACCTTTTCCTCTTCTCCTTGTCTTGACAAGTCAACCACCTCGACAATCCGGATTGCGCCCACCTGATCAGCAGCCATGGCACCGTGAGTTACTCTCTGCCCGAATTGCAATAAACGCGCAATTATTCTAACCATGCTCAATTCTCCAGGCGTTCCTACTCCAAGACCTACAAGGTCCCTCGTCGTCGTAAGTTGAGCCCCCGTTAACAATCTCTATATTTTGCCATTTGCAATTTTTACTGACTTACTCCGTGGATAGCATTCGAGTCGGCTCGTCTGTTAGTACTCCTCGGCCACTGAGCAGCAGCTTGTCTGTGCTTACGTCGTGCAGTCCCATGTCCTAACCTCGTACCATTTTTCCAATAATATAGGGACTCCGAATTGAAGATCGTCGGTGAATATGGCCTTCGCAACAAGCGCGAGGTGTGGCGTGTCCAGCTCACCCTCTCCAAGATTCGTCGTGCTGCTCGGTACGTTTCCATCCCAGGTGTTCCTTTCGCGACGAAAATAAGGGGTGGTTTTGTCTAATTCGTGCGCCGTGTGTATACAGTGAGCTCCTCACTCTTGACGAGAAGGACCCCAAGCGTCTTTTCGAGGGTAACGCCTTGATTCGCCGTCTTGTCCGCGTCGGTGTCCTCGATGAGTCCCGCATGAAGCTCGATTACGTCTTGGCCCTCAAGGTCGAGGACTTCTTGGAGCGCCGTCTCCAGACCTGCGTCTACAAGCTTGGTCTGGCCAAGTCTATCCACCACGCCCGTGTGCTCATCAAGCAGCGCCACATCCGGTATGTTTCGAGAACCATTATTCCTAGACTTGAAGCCCAGTTTCTAACTATCTTTGTCTACGTAGTGTTGGAAAGCAAATCGTCAACGTTCCTTCCTTCATCGTCCGTCTCGACTCCCAGAAGCACATTGACTTCGCTCTCACTTCGCCATTCGGAGGTGGACGCCCTGGCCGTGTTCGCCGCAAGAAGTTGAAGGCTGCTGAGGGTGGTGAGGAGGAGGAGGCTGAGGAGGATGAGGAGTAGATGCTTACCCCCCTAGCCCTCAAATAAAAACAACAAAATTTCTTTCTGCTGCTTTTTGTTTTAGCATGATGTATGATCATTAAAATTCACGCTTGAATGAACAATATAAGCAGCAATGGCTTTAGTCTTCCAATTTATCCCAGTAACATACCATGACTCGAGACGCCGTAAGCTCTCCTAACCCAACCAAGACCATTATCCCGAGAACTCCATATCCAGACCCAAAATTCACCAGGTATAAATCCTAGCTTTCAACACCTACGAAGTCCTTAAGCAGCTTCTCAGCGCCTCTGTACCATCTGCCCATTTCCTCTAGCCCATCACTTTCCCCTTCTTGCTTCCTCCTCTGAGCTTCCTTAGCTTCCGCAACAGCCTCAATCTTCTTCCTCTCCAGTCCTGCCAGTTCTCGCTCCACAGCCTCCGCCTCTCTTGTCTTCCGCGGTAGCGCCGTCTCCAGCGAGGCTAATTGGCGATCAATCTTTGCCAGTTCGGCTTCGCGCTCTGCAAGCAGTTTCAGAGTAGCGGGCAACGGTAAGGTTTGGGAAGAGGGTATGCCGCTTTCCGACCCTGCGAACTGCGAAGCTTGTGATGACGCGCGCAGTTCAGCGATAGTGAACTCGAGGTTTTCGATTGATGCGGGCAATGTCGATAGCTGTGTTGTTTGTAGTTGGACCTGCTTATATCCTATATGCTGCTGTATGAGTATTTCGGGCACACACGCACACAACGCCAGCGACTTCGTTGGCCGAGGAGCTTATGAAGGTATCTTCTTTCTTGCTAGATCTTAACTCACGGCTTGCTAGCTCTCTACCAATCCGTTCCATCTCCCCAACCATAACTCTAACCTCCTCCTTCCGCGCTTGCAACTCCTCCTTTGTGCGCGCAAGCTCTGCCTCCAATTCTACATTCTCATTATGTCCCACGACAAGCGGCGGATCTCCAACTATTGCGCGCAGGTATTTTTCCTTCGTGACTTGCTCGATATACGAAAATCGCAGTTTTGAGAAAAGTTCCTATGGGTTGACGATTTTGCCCTTCAATTAGGTCACTTGTTCCCTCTTTTTGTTTATTGTTTTTTTGTCAAACAACGGCAAGATTTCTGGGGTGGGGAAGTAAAAATTTACTTTGTAATGTGTAAGGTCCGCTTCTAGGGAAGCCGGTGTAGGATTTTCGTATGCATCGGTCGACACGTCGGAGGTGCGCTTCGAGGGAGATGATGTGCTCGCGTTCGCGTCTGTGGAGATTGGCTCGCTGATTCTGAGAATTGATAATTGCGTGTCGGAGAGGTCTTTGGTTTCTAATTCTGAGAGCACCGCTGTTGGGGATATAGATGACATGGTTTAAGATATGTTAGAAGCCAGTTTTAAATTGTCAATTCAGAGAATAGAGGCATGGGAATCACAGCTTGAGCCTCGGAGTTTGGCTCAATTGAAGCCCACTTTCCTGAAAGGGCAATGCATAAACATGTCATGTTTGGCATGTTTGCATGTCCCGGTCACATGTCAGGCAAGATCTCTTGAGCTCAAGAAAGCGACGTCAGGGCAGCAATATCAGCGCCAACAGCCCTTACAACGTCAGAGGCATTGTGTTATAGCATTGTTTGGGCCTCTAGGAAGCTTAAACGATTATGAGGTTATTTTGATATACGCGTTGTACTTAATATCGAACCACAATGTCTTCGCGCAAGCCTACAAAACCCGCCGATAACGATGCCTACGTCGCAAAGCTCCTCGCCGACGACGCTCGAAAGTGCTCTACGAAATACTCAACCGTGGGCATGAATGCGTTTATGCCCAAGAGGTACGACTTGTGTGCTTTAAATTTACAAACATTCTTACTGGGACTTTGCTGATGTCGAATTGATCCAGGCCAACCTCCGCTGCACCCAAACCGAACACACGGTTTTTGCGAAACATCATTCGCGAGACGGATAGCCACAATGCCAATCTAAAGAAGAAGGAAGAAGAGGAGGCGCGCGAGAGAATGAAACAGCTCAGGGCTGGCCGTACTCCGGGTTCAAGGTCAGAAGACAGAAGATACGACGACGGGAGGGAATCAAAGCGCAGGAGAGTCGAAGGTCCTTTGCGGGATCGAAGAGGTGACCGTGACAGGGAAGGTTCAAAACGCTCGAGAACATACGATGATAGACACTCTCCAGATCACGCCAAGGAGAAGATATCGAGAAGAGATAAACGCAAGCACGACAGCGACGAAAGTGAGCTTGAGAAATATGACAGGCCATCCCGCGGTCGTCGACATGACGGGGGTGAGCGGGGCTCCCGCAGCAGCCACCGCCGCCACCCTGAGGATCATGACTTGCACTCAAGGACGCACAGATCCGACGACCACGAACGCCATCCCAAAAGAAACCACGACCACAAAAGATCACGCCATTCATCGCGCTCGCGATCTACAAGCAGATCGAGATTGCCAAGCCATCGCTCGTCACGAAGAAAGGATGAAGACAAAGCACACCATAGCCGTCATCTCGACAAACAACGTACCTCAGCCAGCCCCGCACCGGAGGTATCGACTAATAATAGGGAGATATCAATGCGACGAAGTAGTACCAGCTATTCACGACAGAATGGCGGGGATGACGGCCACCATTCATCATCTGACTCCGATCCGTTGAGTAACCTTGTCGGCCCACCGCTGCCTTCCACGAGTGACATGCTATCGTCAACCGTGCGCATGAGGGGTCGAGGCGCGCACAAGGCACCTAATAGCACCATCGACCAACACTTTGCATCTAGCTACAACCCTGCTCTTGACGTGCATTTAGACAATGATGACGACGAACAAGCACCGACCAAGCGTTCCCGACGCCCAGTCCCTGGTCTGGCTACGGAAGACGATGATGATTGGGACATGGCGCTGGAGGCGCTACGGGATCGCACACTGTGGAGGCGGCAAGGTGCAGATCGGCTTCGTGCTGCAGGCTTTGACGATAAGGTCGTGGACAGATGGGTCAATAACGCTGCTTTTAGGGGGATGGACAAGGGTGGCGGGGCGGCAGTGGAGAAGGACGTGCAGGATGTGAAATGGGCAAAAAAGGGAGAAGGGAGGGAGTGGGATCGTGGAAAGGTCGTGGATGATCATGGTCATATTAGTCTGCGCGCTGAATGGTCGCAGACACACGACACGACACCTTGAGTATACCTTATACTATCTATATAACCGAAGAGCATGTTATTGTTATGTATGTATGCTGCCGGCCCGCGTTTTATTCTAGGCGGCTGTTTTGGGTTGTTTATAACCTTATAACGCTCTGTTAATCGGCCATATACCCCCTTCTAGCGTCTTTGCACTACCTTTTATCCCATATTGCTGTGGAAGAACAGGCATTTCTATGCAGCTTTCCGATCATCGCATCGGTCTGCTTAGCCCATATTACTATCTCCTGCTCCCTTATATTCTACCCAATTGTATCCTTACATGTCCCACCGGACCCCCCATATTCTTGTGAAGGAGTATTACATCCAACCCCCCGCTTCTCTCTCAGGTGTTTGCTTTCTTCTTTTTTTTTTTCTTTTTCTGCTTGTTTGCCTTTTTCATCGCCTCTTCCCTCTCTCCCCCCCCGGAAAAGCCACGCTATTGTCATACGGGTTTATCTCGGATCGAATATATAGTAGCACAGAGTCGGATATGCAATCTAAGGAAATACAAAGACGTGTGTGGTGTGTGTGAAGGACAAGGATTATGGGTTGAGGAGAGGAGGGGGTGGTGGTGAATGGATGGGGAGGGGATGGATTATAGATACCTTCCTTATGGGCCCTGCATGGTTTCAAACTACGGTGAAAGTACCGTAGCTAGCGCAGCAAACTCTCTTGCCCAGAAGAGAGGTTGCTTTTGGGGTATTTCAACGGTTGTTCTACTTGATAGAGAGGTTGCTGCGCCAGCTACAGTACTTTCACCGTAGTTTGAAACCATGTAGGGGCCCATAAGGTATATACCTAGGTAGATAGATGTCTTATACAGCAAAAGAGACAAGTCACACTTCTATGGTATGAAATGGGAGAGAATAACTAGAGGTGTTATGATAAAGAGATTTATCCTTCTTGCATCATGAATCATCGTTATAATAGAACTAGAAGAGAGTATTGCTGAAGTTAAACTTGTCCCAAAACCTATACATCCTGTCTCTTATTCAACTCAAAATAGCGAAGAGAAAATAAAATAACCGAGAGAGTCTTGGGAGAATAAAAACGGCAAGCTAGATAGGTAGGTATATATATATATATGTAAGGAACTGAAACCATCTAGAAAAAGAAGTCAATGTCTCTCTCAAAATTGGAAAGGGAAAAAAGAGAAAAGCAAAGTGGAGAGAAAGTTGGATTTGGGCGAATGTATAAATATGTAAAGCAAGTTTCAAAAAACCAATGAAATCAAATCAAATAGATTTCTTTTACCCCTAGAAAACAGTTCAGACAAAAGTTGGTGAAATCAAGAAAGAGAAGAAGAAGAAAGAAACATTTCATGGCTAAGAGTATAGAAAGAAAAAAGCCTTAGAATTGGTGAGAGCGGGGAAAGAAAAGATAGATTTGAGAAATAACTGTGACCCCCCCCCCCTCTGCGCTGATATTATATGAGAAAGACATGTGTGATGTGCTGACAACCAACCTCCCCGGATATATCCCTTAGAAAAAAAAGAAAGAAAGAAATAATAAGAACTTTTTTTATACTCTCAGAAATGACAGGCCGTGAGAAGAAAAGCAAGAAACAAGGGGACCAAAAACAACAGAACATTTCTCTCTCAACTGCAACAGGCATAACTATGTCGGAAACAAAAAACATAAAGGGCAAAGCCAAAAGGAGAAACACACAAACATTAAAAAGAAAATCATAAAAGTCCCAAATCCATATCAAACAAACATTTCTAAAAGGAAAAGAGAGGAGAAAATTGTAAAAAAGAAAAAAAGGCCATTCTTGAATTATGTAGAATTCATGTTTTTCCATTTCGCACATTCTGTCTGGCATGAATAAAGTTATGTAAATAAGATAATCATAACTATACCCTTTTTAAGCCTCATTCCATCAAGTGTGGGAGGTCAGTTTAAGCCCTCTCCCTCCGCTTGAACAATTTAATTTTTGCCTTGTTTGGAGGGTTCTGAAAAAGAGGCACAAAACAAGAGCGCTTCCCTTGGACGACCCCCGGCCAATACGTGCAGCAGATCCTCGAAGTCGGGAAGTCGGGGGTTTTGGGTGTTATTTTCCAGTCCTCGCGAGGCTAGGTCATGAAACGTTTGTGTTCCCTCTGACTTTGTAAATAAAAGTTGTAGTAGTAGTCCGAGCGTGGCGTATATTGCGGGGAGGCGGCGGGGGAGATTTGGTGGAGAACAACGAGAAACCGTGCTGGGATATTGAGATAGTTAGGTGAAGCGGAAAACGGAAGGTGTGTGTTTCCGGTCGCGATAATAAAAGCTCCCCTTAAGAATTTGGGAAAGATTGAGCCCTGCGTCGCCAGAATCGTGACGTTTCGTGGTCTATCGGTACGCCTGAAAATTCCAATGCTGATAGCAGTCGATCTAACGAGCCTAGGGGGTAAATTCCGTATAAATGACCTGACGCTGACGTAGCCCCAGACAACATAGAGTATGTAGAATTGCGGTTATTGGTGTTGTTGTTGTTGTTGTTTGACGTGGAGTTTTGTTGAAAGGAAGAAAGGCCATTCCCCCCCATGTTTGTATTGAGACCAAGGAATTCACGGAGCGATTCGAGATCTATCTCGCCAGCGAAATAAACCAGACTGCTGAGGAATCTTATCGAGTGAACAAATACATCCCCGTCCATTGTATCGTTCTGGTGGCGGAATTGGATAGTAGGGGCTTTGCGTTTGGGGCGATATGAAGGAGGGGTTGGTGTAGCATCGCCATCTTGAGGTGACTGTCCATCCGGGACAGGAGGAGCGTTTAGTGAATCAAGGAGTGAGGTAAAGTTGTATTTGAAATAATCGCGAGCGTTTGGACCAAGGGTACTAGCGATCGGCGGATTCATGGCGTTGATGACGGAGTTGATATTTGGGCAGGTATTGAGAAGATGAGTCGCGAGGGCGCTCCGAGGAGCTTCATGTGGTACGTTTGGGGGGCGAAAATGAGGGCATTCCTTTGGTGATATAATTCGAGGCTAGGAGATTGGGCAAGTTAGTGGCGTCTTAGTTGAAAGGGGGGAAATAACCGGCTTAAAGAATAGAAGGTGCACTTACTGGGACGACACGTGAATTGGAATACTTATTGCGTAGAAGTAACCTGTCTAGCTCTGGCTCGTATACCAACAAGATCATCGCAAGGTTACGGACCGTCTCGAAAGGGAATTGAGAACCAACGCCCGTGCCGTTTCCAATGTGGACGTGGAACCTCGTGCTGCCATTGAACTCGTGAAAGAGTCTTATATCGTTCGCCCATATCGCGTTGTACTGATATGTACCTGACGAGAACATTTTTTGAATGTCCTGCTCCCAGAAGTATGTAGTGAACCAATATGTCGGCGAGATTATCTCAATCGGCTGGGTTTCATAAACTATCCACCATGTTAACCAAGACCTCCATAACCGCAAAAGAAGAAAAAAGGCAGGCGATTGGTGAAGCCGTTTTCTCACATTGTATAAACCACTCTGGATGAGTTGCTTGGACTACAGGATCTTCCGTGAAGTTCCAAGAGCCATAGTCAAGCTGTAGGCCTCCAGAGGGCGGTTGACCCGAATTATCCACCACTTCGATCGCGGCACCATTTCCATCGGGACCATAGAGCGGAAGTGTTCGAACACGCATGGCTAAAAGCTCCGCTAGGCTATCCGCCGGCGTGAAGCTGAAAGTGCGGGACCTCAGAGCAGCAAAAGATTCCACCTCCAGGCCGACGGTCAGAGACGACCCGGGGGTTTCCTCGGGCGAGGTCTGCGCCATTGCTAACGGCAGTTCTCAATCAAGGTAAATGCCAGTCAAACAATGGATATTTCCAATCACCAGTCATTATCGAACGACCCCCAAATAAAAGAAAGTCGTTGGCACTATGAACTGCGTCTTGTTGCCGCTCAAAACGTTGGGAAACCCTAACAGTTATATTACTTTACTGCTGTTGAGGAAAGGCAGCGGTGCGCAAGACGTTCTGGTAAATGCATGTAGCTGATTTAGGTATGTTGAAGAAAAGTCGAGCGATATGCGGGAGCATCACGAGGCAGCAAGGCTCAACGAAGGCTACGACACAGTTTGTCCTGCACGGTGGACAGTGGGTTCCAAAGGACCAGACCTCCGGTTCTTAATTCTAGCCTTGCATGTGCCCACCAACAAACTGACACAATCGGTAAACAAGTCTTCAATGGGAAAACAAAAGACCCTTGCCGCAATTGTCGTTTCAAGTCAGATCTCTTCTTCGAAAAGGGTGTCTCTAAAAAAAAAGAGCCTAGAGGTAAGCAGAGAGAAGGAAGCAAAAGCCCAAAAGAAAAGAAAGTCGGAAAAAAAAAAAAAAAAAAAAAAAAAAAAAAAAAAGGAGATCTGCCTTGTTCTGCTCGAATACGGCTCCAATCATATGCGCCGCCAAGCCTGTTTAGTAACCCACGGGCCACGTGTGGCTGAAAAAAGGCAAAATTAAAGATTTTCCCAAAAAAAAAAAAAAAAAAAAAAAAGAATGCAAAGAAGTTATATTGGCGAATGCCCAACAGCAGAACAGTACAAAGCTAAAAAATCCATCAAAAGGTGTTTGCGAATCGTTTTGGGGGATACAAGACGGGATGTTGCAGGGTCTGGCCTCCAGATCGCTCTGCTTGCTGTGTTTCACAGCCTAATCGGCATGGAGGACGGGTTGGGACAGGCTTCCGGAAGTTGTACGGCGGCAGCAGCAGCAGGAGGACGAGCCATACGAAAAAAAGAACGAGGAAACGCAGCAATTAAATAAAGGGAAAAGCGCGGCAAATACGATAAAAATAATAATATTGTCTTGCCTGTCTGTGGCACTGGGCGGTGCTGTTTGGAGACGGAGACGGTGGCTCTGCGCCTGAGAAGGAGGGTGGAATTACCTGATAATGAGACTGAAGGTCACACAGAGCACCAAGAGGCCGCCGACATCCGCATCAGGACGAGGATGCAGATATGATTGATCGAATTAAACGGATGCCCAAATAGCAGGCGACTCGAGTTGAGGAGCGGATTGCGACAAGATCCCAACAGAACAACTGCGCAGACGTTGAAATTTGATGTCAAGACTTTTGTGAGAGAGCGATCGATTATGAGAGTCAGGTCTCACTGCGATTTGTGGGTAACTACTGGGCAGTGGGCAGTGGGAAGGGGCAATAGTCGCCACCGAACGAACAAAGGCCAAGGAGGGCGCCAGTGCGGACCGTGCAGACAGCCCATTCCTCGCACAGCGAGCTGCCCTTCTGCCAGTTTCCCTATGGTGAAAAGCGGGGATGAGGGTCTAGAATCGAAACGGGCTATTCTTAGCTGGCCAACTCACTCACATCAAACGCCCGCGTCCTGCATATCATGAGAGCGAAGGCCACTGAGCCTAGTGAGAGGCCTTAGCAACACGACAACCATTGTAAGGCACCGAGGGGCTGCCAACTTGTTGCCAAGCAGCCAAGGGGGACCTTTTTGCTGCTCTGTGGAAGGGAGATTGAGAGCAGATCCTTGCATGGATGATGGGAATCCGGCGAGACCATGTTCCTCTAGCACGTTGCTTTTTCCTCCAGCCAGCCGACTAGCCTCTAGGAACTGAGGAAGCAGCCTGCAAACTGCCCAACACCCCCACCGCAGCAAAAGGATGTTCCGGGTCTTTTACCCGGCAGTGTGGCAGAGAGACAGGCACTGTGTTCTTTGTATGTCAAGACACCGCGCAGCACGACATTGCCCAGAACATTCTTCGATGCAGAGCAGTTGCCCGGATGCCCCTGCAATATTCTTAGTTAGTCTCGAGTGTCTTGGGCGTTTCTCTCTTTCTCTCGCTCTCTTTCTCTCGCAGCGACGAGAGTTTGGCGTCTTTGCGGATGTCTCACACTAGCGCCCAAAGCAGCTAGCGGGTGGCTCGGGCCGACTGTGTCAGCGAATCACGGCGGTCATGTGATTACTCAGCCGCGGCTTGTGCTGCTGGTCGCCTAACTGGGTAAGTCGTGCTTGTCTGGCTTGTCTGGCTTGCCCGGCTTGTCCAGACATCCAGAACACACTCGGTGGTTTCTAGGCTGCCAGATCACAGATCTCAGCAAAGCACGAGCGGTCATCCAACTGTGAACCTCGTGGGCAGCGCCACTGAAGTTTAACTCTTCTTTTCCAGCGGTTATCATTGTGCCATCCCACGCCACTAAGCGCGGAGAGGGGCTGTTGGCGCTGGAGTCTGCTCGGACTTTGCGGCGCAGATAACGCCAGTCCCTCTGTCTCGGGTTCCTACTCTGTAGCAGCGGCTTGAACCCTTCCGGCATGGCTGATCAGTTCTCTTACGCCTATCCCTCGCCATTGGAGGGCTACGAGGATCGTCCACCGTTGTCAGAGTAGGTTCACAGACCTCACCACTGCAATTAAACTTCCTGGTCAGCATTGGCCCTCATATCTAATGCTTCACTTCACTGGATCAGGGAAAGGAACGAAGACGGGAAGTCTCTGAAGAACCCACAGCATGGGGTGCTAAGCCCTGCCTATACCACCTTCCCCGATCCGATCGACAAGGGTCGACGCGGGGGATTCGACGTCCATATCTACCACTACCAGGTTTGTGGCTGACCAGTGACCATCCAGACCGCGCGCATTATCATTATAGAAGAGCCTGTGTGAGAGAGCCTTGCTAAGGCTTCATGAATAACAGAATAACCCCGACCAAGCTGCATTCGCCAAAGCTCTTTGGACGCGAATCAGACATGAATGTATATACACATCCCACCCAAACACACACACACACACACACACCCACCATCCTAGCAGCAACAAATGATATTTAACCCTACAGCCCTCGGGGCTTGCACTAAGATCTTCTCAGCTAAGCCATGGCCTTTCTTTTCCTTCTCTTGAATACTTCTAGTTCCCGAACTGCGCATCTACACTTTCTTTGACCGCCCCATTGGGCCCCACCCGGTCGCCATGTTCGAAGTAAACGTCTTCACGCCCGCCCAATTTGGTGCCTTCATCCCCTGGCTTGCGATCAACCGTGGGCCTCTGAGCGCCCTTATCCACCCAAACACCTCCGAGGAAGAGGACCTGCGAAACCATACCCAGAGAGCGACATGGATGGGCGAGCGTATTCCCTTGGACGTGAGTCGCTTCACACCCGCGAAGAAGATATAAAGTTGTGGAACTTGTAGGGTCATATCTGGACTATGAGGCTGGATAGGGTCTCGTTTTTCGATTTACTACATCTATAAAGATGTATGGAGCTGTTGGATTAAGAATCAAGACTTATATTGCATTGATATACACAAAATCCATGGAATACCTTGGTCTGCTCTAACGATTATCCGCAACAAATTTATATGTCTCACACTATGCCATCCAACCTAAAGCTGTTAGTCGGCGTCCATTGAATCTAGATATCTATACAGTCCTCTCCGTACGGTACCATCGATGTAAAAAAAAGCCATACTTCTGCCCTTAGGACCACCCTAACATGTACAAAAGGGGGATGGTTTCCCCGGCCGCGTCTTACCTGCATATGGAAGCTCTAGCTAGCGGCTCGCATAGGCAGGGAATCCAAAGCGGCACAGCAAATCGGCGGAACCCCCGACCTGAGACTTATTGTGAGGTGTGGTGCGGTACGGGACGGAGCGGCTGACATGGAAGGACCGGGGTCGCTGATTCTCGAGATCTAGAATACTCTGTATAGGTGATGACAATCGTAAGGCGCCCGATTAGGTTTTGGCTTGAGCTATGAGTTTGGAACCTAGGAGTAGGGGGGGACGGGAGGAGACAAGGCTGTGTGGTCCTTCGTGTTGATCGTAGGGTCATCCCTCCACGTCCTTTTGTGTATCCTAACGTTTTGATACTTTTCATTCCAAGGAATGCTCTTCTGTCCTTCTTTTTTATTATTAGAATAATGTAGAAGGTGTAAGTCTTCCTCTTTCCCATCACTTTGGTCAGGCCAACCTTTCGTCCATGACGAAAAAATACCTTTGCGGTTTTATCGATTTGGGGACCTGTCGTGTTCTATTTCAGTGGCCATCCATTTTTTTCCGACCCCGCCCAGATAGCAGCAGCAAAGCCAATCCAGAGGGGATCTGCTGGTTGTTCCAGATGTCATCATTCATTTTGTAGATGACTGTATATATGTGAGTCAAGTTGTCAGAATTCCATTCTAGTGATTACGTGCTATATCTATTAGTAGCTCGGGGATGTAAGCAAAGCGACGACGAAATGGGCATCATCGACCCAAAAGCTGACTGCAGTTTGCATGATATGCACGGGGCTCCCGCGTCTAAGTCACTCTGAGCACCGCGTATCATCTATGGGGGCTAGAGTGAGATAGTCACTCAATGTCCTTGGTCCTGGGAGGCAAGCTTCTTCTTTCCAACTTCATGTAATGACGCTGCTTCCCCGACTTTTTGCCATGGCCCTTGGCAATGATAGGTTCGTACATAGTAGTCGTTGATATGGGAACCTTTTTCTGCCCTCTGTTAAGTAGATTCGAGTGGTACGCGACACGTTTGATTAGAATTTTCATAATCTTGTTTGTAAAAGGGTTCTTGCTTTGGCTTTGGCTTTGGCTTTGGCTGTTTTGCACGAAGTGACGTGTAAATTCTCCCTCTCTCTCTGTGTGTGTGTGTATGTGTGCGTGGCCCAAGAATTCCATATATGCCCAGCTGGAAATCTTTCCTATCGCTGCTGGAACATCTATTTTCCAGGAGAAACATTCTTATCAATTAATACTGTGAAATATCTGCGCCTTGTCCCCCTCCAAAATCGGGGCTGTACATTGCCTTTATTCTCGTAAGGAAGACGGGCCCGTTCTCGGGGTTTGTGGGTGTCAACGGTGCGCAAAGAAATAGGCAGCACTGAATCATTGGTTTCCAGAACGGCAAATTCGTATATTTCTCCAAGGTTATATATACCTGGGTATATATGGATCCACTAGAAAGAGTCCGCATTCCGCGCCCGGAGACTGAAGGCTCCTGGATTTGATCTGTCTATCTTTCAGACTCAACTGTGACAGCGTTCGCTGCAAAATTGAAAGACTTGGATTGACAGATATGCCAAGGTATGCTTCTATGCGCCTAGGGTCTCCATGGTGTACACTTCTTCGCATGACGAGTTTTTGCTCAGGCCACTTGCGGAAATGACGAAGCAAGCGCCGCCCTATGTGGCAGACAGCAATCTCATTATTGAGTGTATCCCAACCACCATCCGAGAGAAGAGAAGGCTCTCGAAGGGGCTAGAAAATATGGGACCCCCCTACCAAACGCCAACAAAGATGAATGGGGGATGAAATTTCGTTGTGTGTTGGGCACACCGCCTGTGCCCCCCCGGTCGATGTCAGGAACAAAGGGAACTTCTTTTTTTGTTGGTATTCATGAGCTGGGCGTATTGGAGCAGTCGATATCGCAATGCCAGCAATTCTCGAACTCAGGCCTCAAACAAATCCACAGTTTCTGGGCTTGCGTAAGGTCAATAACCTGACGTGGCTACATAAAAAAAAGCTTGTTCCGATGACTCCGATGACGATGTCTTAGAATCAAATAGTGAAACCTTTGACCAACAGGATTGGTTTGATGGGTGGGAAAGGAAAGGCGGTAGGAGGTAAATAAATTAAAAAAAAAACAAAACCAATGGAATATGCTGGAACTGCAAAGGGGTAGTAGATGCAAATTTTGACGGTCTTAGACGGTCTCGACTCGTCCTTCGGTAGCTATCAAGTCACGTTCGTCCAGTCACGTCACGTCGCACGTATCTAGATGTGCCGCTTTCACATATGCCGGGCATAAAATCTGTTTGATTCTGGCTGTTGGGTATGGTAGGACATATGTAGAGGTCAGGATATGAAACTGCCACAGATGCAAGTGTTCTCTCGCCTTGGTTGCGATGGGTACGGGTAGATCGAGGATAAATAAACATCTGACCAGCATCGAACAAAATAAAATAATGGCGCATGAAGTCTGGCAGACTGCTTGCTTCCTTGTTCCATCGCAGATCCCTGATCCTTGGCCCCCCCCCCCCGCCAATTATAATCCATGATGCCGAGTGCTATGCCCCTGCTGACCCCCCTGACCCCCTCTCTTCTTCGGCCCTCGGAGTCCTTGCCTTCTGCATCGACCTCCGTTCAGCAGCAGCAACAACTACTTCTACCACAACCCGCGCCATCCCCCGAAATCCAGTGGTTAGTATCATGCGCTTGGGGACCCTGTAAAGTTATGTAGTAATATGTAGGAAATAATACTCTGGGTGCTGGGTCATCGTAGTGTTGTCTGGGTGATGGGTGGGATTAATAAACAACAAAAGAAGCACCTGATCCTCGGCTGGCTTTCTGGGCTGGGATGAAGCTTTAAAACTTGCACTCTTATATTTCCGTGACCTGCAGAAATAACTGCTAATGCTCTGCGTGAGGACTGGAGTAGCATTGAAAATTGAAGCTGTGATCCGGAAAAGCTATGAATATATATCTGCGAAATGTGTATGGGTGTGGGGGTGGGTTACAATATTTAAACACTCATCATGCACAGGAATCCATCAAGCGGTCAACACAAGCAACCCCTTCTCCGCTGAAGTGCTACCAACAGGTCCAACGTCTCCCATTTTGTTCACTGTGGCTATAGCCATTCCCTCCTATTCGTCGAGGCTGCTTTTACACGTGCCATTCACCATTCGGCATAAGCAACCCGGGTAATCCATCATAACCCGCCCCTTGCATAAACGTTAGCCTAGTTAGGGTTGTAGAAATGAGTCGCTTACTTCTATATGGATGTGACGGTGCGAGGGGGGCTAGGCCGCGTGTGAGATATATAGGCAAGGGGGAAGGACCAAGAACGGACGAGCTGTTCTCGGGACCTTGAGGTGCAATCCTTGTTGGGTGGGTTTATGTTTTGTTTCTGATGAATGTTTTGGTTTAAATAGTCTGGTGATTATGTCGGTTTAGAGGGAAGAGGATATATATATATATATGCTGTGGTTCTGATCCGGCGAGAAGAAGCAACGGTCTGGTCTGAAGTTTTACTGAATAGATACGAGTTTTGTGCTTTAAGTGGTATAGAGGTATGTCCTGCCTTGTCTATTTCTTCCTTCTTCTTCTTTTCTTCATGATAAGCTCTAAAAAAGGCGAATTTTCTTATTCTTTTGTTGTTTCAAGTTCCATGGGGATTGCGCGTGCTGGTGCTAACGTTTTATCTAGTTCCCCTGACCAGTTGTCGAGGTGTGAAGGAGTCGTTGGATAACGCTCGTTGATCGGATATATATAGTTTGGACCAAAGACCTACGCGCCAGGGAGCGAACAGCGACAGTAAGCACCGAAGTGGGAACGGTGGTTATATTCAGATTACATTGTCCTGGGAACGGTGCCGGTTTACATAGTTCAATGGAACGAAGCATGTGGAGGCTATCGATGCTGGCGTTATATTACTTAATGGGCTTGGGGGCTATATCGCAAGTGCATGCTCAAGCAACGGTGCCTGACTATGTGCTGAAGTATGGTATGATTTTTCTTTTTTCCGTCCAGGTTTGATGATCAGACAAGGGAGTCCATTTGTACGATATACTCTGTGACGTTACTTCGCTGATATATGCTGTTCTGTCCAGCCCCGTTGCTTTACCTGCACAGCGAAGATGCCTATATGCCTTCATCTATAGAGGCACAACTCGCGAATTCTGTGCCGCAGGTGGACTATAAGGCTGTCCAGGGCGCACCATCACCGCTGGCTCTCAATAACCTCGATCAGCTGAATGCGTTGGGAGGATCAGAGCTGTTCCTGACGTCAAAAGAAGGAATACGAGAACTTCCAGACTGGTTCAAGGGCGTCAGGCCAGATGGGAATGGAAAAACGGGGGATGCTGTGTGTTCCAGTATCGTTGTAAGGGACCACGGGGATGGAACCGTCGACGCTTTCTATTTCTACTTCCAAGCGTAAGTCTGTTGAACTCAGCGTATGTGTCGTCTGTTGACGGGAAATAGGTATAACCAAGGCAACACGGTCCTGGGTCTTGAATTTGGCCATCACGTTGGTGACTGGTAAGAATCCCAGTATCGATGGAAAAGTAAGGAAATTGGCTCACGCAGTGTTCCTATGCAGGGAGCACAACATGATTCGGTTCGTCAATGGTGCACCGCAAGCCGTCTGGTACAGTCAGCATGCAACTGGTCAAGCTTTCACATACAAAGCCACGGAAAAACAGGGCGATCGTCCTATTGGTTATGTAGCAAATGGCACCCATGCGGTCTATGCGACTCCAGGGTAAGTAGTTTGACCCGGGAGCTCAGCACCACGCTCCGCTAAAACAAATTGAATATCTGACATAGTATTGTGCAGCACCCACGACCATACCATACCCAATTTCAATCTTCCAGCGGGGTTTTTGGAAGATGAAACTGACCGCGGAATTCTCTGGGACCCCCTGTTCAATGCATATCACTTCAGTTATGATACCGCAACGGGCAAATTCACCCCATATGACTCCAACACGCCGGTTCAATGGCTGTATTTCGAGGGAAGGTGGGGAGACAAGCAACTTCCAGATAACGCAGAGGGCCAGGTAAACATCTTTGGCCAGCGCAAGTATACATCTGGGCCAACTGGGCCCAAGTTTAAGAGCCTGGACCGGGAGAAAGTGTGTCCTCCGTCTGTTGATCTATGTGTGATCCGCCCGTTCCTGACAGTTAAGCGGGCGGAGGTGTGATGTTTTCCGTATATAGGAGAGCTTGATCCTATGATTAGGAAAGCAATGATGGTGCCCCTTTTATAGATTAACAAAGCTATTCAGCAGTCCATAACTCTGCTCGCCAGACAGGCGTTGGTAGAGCCAACAAAGTGCCATTCGTGCTGCTCAAAGACGCGTGTTTAGACGGAAGAATCGTAGCGCATACTCTGAGGCTGTATCGATCGCTAGAAGACCTGCATGAAAGTGGGTGGCCTTCGAAGACCTTCGATGGTCGTTGATGAAGCCGACACGGGGGATGGAGGAAGGAGTGGAAAGAAAGACTCGGCCCCGGAAATACTATCTGCCTGCGGTGTAAATTACGGAGGACCTGTGGAACAATCTATGGTACATACAATCTAACAAACACCCCACTCGAATTCCTGGAACCATGGAACGAGTGACAGCAGCGGAGACGAGCGAAGTTGTTTCAGGGTGACAGGCTGGTGGCACAGAGACGCACATCCCAACGCATGCTCATTGCTCAGTAGATTCTGAGACAATGAATGGCAATGCCAGATGTGTCGAAGAACCTACTGCGAGGTCTTTGTGAATTTCTTCAGCTCGAGAGAATAGCATTATGGTTCACTCTCCAGCCAAGTCGATCTCCTCCTGGCGAGATGAAGAAGACGACTGCATCCACCCAGCTGGGTGTCTGCCATGATCCATCTGCCATCTCGGCGTACTATTCGTAAACGACGGCGCTAGTATCGGAGCCAGTTAAATGTTTGGTTTTGTATCAAACTAGTTCTCGTGATGACGCTTTGCCTGTTCGGGACACCTAGCCGCAGGAAACTACGCTGACTCATCCAACCCGTTTAGCCTGGCTGGATGGGCAGGATGTAACTTCCCAGCAAAAATTGGCTGTAGCGGTACTTGAGCAGACCCGCACTGCCTGGAATTTGGCGCTTGCCCCTGAATCGATCCAGGCGATAGGGAAAGCCTGTTTTGGCTCCACGCCCACGAGTTCACGACCTCCAACCTCTAGCTGTCGGGCCACTCATATTGTCGCCAGCTGCTCTCGCTTTGTTTTGCGGGTGTTAAGTGCAGAAACTAAAACCACTCGAAAGGGAAAAGAGCATCGGTCGCACAGAAAAGCAGCGAATCGACAACGTCGCCTACGTGCAGCCCTTTGCGAGATTGTGAAACCGTGTGTCAGGACTCCGCGAGGGAAACAAGAACCACAGTTTCGTGGGCGCTACTCGTTAGTCCATATGCTTTTGTTTTCTCCAGTCTATCCCCTTTCCATCATCTCTTTTCTCTCCGTCACCTCTCTTCTCCTTCCGCACTCTCCTTCTCCAAACACACGTGTCTTTCTACCTGCTGGGTTCAGTCTTCTTGGGAGCTGCGTCAACAACTAGCGAGCCAGGGGTTCAGACTAATCCCATAATCCCAGGGAATTTATCCGTCTGTGGACCTCCTGTCGCCCTTGTTCACCCTCCCTATTCTCTCGTTTCTGTTTCCGCTTCCGCTCCTTTTCGATTTTATTTGTCCTCCTGCTCCGCTGCCTGCCAGCAAGGCTGATCAATTGATATTGACTGGAGCATCTACAGCTGGTCTTACGTCGGCAATCGCTTGCTGGGCTCTTGCGTGTCGCTGTCTCCCTCTCTTTCGCGCCGATAGTTTCTCCACATCGAGCTCTGTCGCTTCGCCACCATCCATCTTTATCCATTACTGCGTCGATTTGATCATTTCCGCATCCCCTCGTTGCCCATCTCAACCATCGCATACCATTTAGCTCTCTTGCTTCATAACGCGCCGTACGAGCTGTACCTCAGTCCCTGTATTGAGCACTCCACCATCGCGCCGTCACTTTCGTTTCTCGACCAGCAGAAAGCTATCGTTACATTGAAAATACATTTCCCATTATTTATAGCATCGCGGAAGCCTTGTTATACTCGTCTGCTCTTCCGTCGTTTCATCTCTGTTTGAGAATCGCCATAGCATAAAGTTGCTATAGAATCGGGTTTGATACGTTCTACTTGACAATTTGATATAACAATTGGGTTCTTGGGATCTCGCGCGTCGCAAGGGATATCCATCTAGAAGGTTATCGAAACGAGGTAGGTTTAACTGTGATTGGTCTCCTAGTGTTGTCCTCTTTATTGGTGGTGAAATCCTGCCCAAAGATATAAAGTGTTTTGTTGTTTATTGCTTACAACTTTCCTTTTGACAACACACCACCACCACATCCTTCGTTACTACTATCTCCTTAGCGATGGAATCCATGACTTCAAAGGAACTAACCTTACTCGATTTTTTACAGAAAATCTCTCCTGCTGTTTCTAGCACCTTCTTTCCCAAAATGGCGACGTCTAGCCCTGCTGGGCCACCTCCCCCTCCCGATGCTTTGCCCGCCGTGACTGAAAATGGCAATAATAACCACCCCCCTAGACGGACGTCTCGTGGCTTCCTTAGCCGCTCGAAGTCGACAGAGCCATTGGGAGATCGAAAGTCTTCCGTAAAAATGAGCAAGAAAGCGCGGAAAGAGCAGGCTAGAGAGGAGGAATTGCGCCGCCAGCGTGAAGCGGCTGTTCCACAACGTGCACCTCGGCTTCCTGATCTCCCACCCGCTCCCCAGCTCAAGACTTTCGGAGGCGAAAACGCGCGACCTGATAGCTTTGCAATCGTTTCAAACCAGGCTGGTAACTACAACCCATCTCATCACAGCGTCCCCGTCCCATCAGTCCCTGCCGGCGTCCCCGGGTTGAAATCTGGCGAATATGTCGACCCCTATGCTAGGACGGAAAGCATGACACATCGCGGTCGGTACAGCTACGCAAGCAGCGCTGTAAGCACGATTAACAGCCCCCGGAGGGTACGAAGACGCAAAGACCCAACACCATATAAGTTAGTCCTCCCTTGACCCAATACCCTTGTGACAGCATAACTGACCCTTTAATCTTCTTTCGGGAGTAGTATCCTAGTTATTGGTGCTCGTAACTCGGGCAAAACCTCATTCCTCAATTTTCTGCGTACCTCGCTGGCTCTACCACCTAAAAAACGTCCAACACGAAGCCCCGATGAATTTGACGACCTTCCACCGCCGTCATATTCCAAAAACAACTTTGTCTCTCACTACTTGGAAACAGAGATTGACAATGAGCGCGTGGGCGTTACACTATGGGACTCCCACGGCTTGGAGCCTAATGTCGTTGATTTGCAGCTCCGCGAAATCACGACGTTCCTCGAAAGTAAATTTGAGGACACCTTCACTGAAGAGATGAAGGTTGTGCGCTCACCTGGCGTCCGCGACACCCATATTCACTGCGCCTTTCTCGTTCTTGACCCAGTTCGTCTTGATGCCAATATTGCAGCAGCAGAAAAGGCCGCAAAAGGCGAGCCAACCAAGGGTAACCGTGTGGTCGGCGGCCTGGACGAGGACTTGGATATCCAAGTTATTCGCACAATGCAAGGCAAGACTACCGTCGTCCCAATCATCAGCAAGGCGGACACCATCACGACAGCCCATATGGAGTTTTTGAAGAGAACGGTCTCAGAAAGCCTGAAAAAGGCTGGTCTGGACCACTTGGAGGCTCTCTCACTTGACGATCAGGACGACGGCTCTAGTTCAAGCCTCAACGTTTTTGATGAACAGGAAGAAGATGACTTGAAGAAGATGGAGGGGCAGGAGGAGGAAGAGCCAGCGACTCCGGTCAGCCCTGAGTCTGAATCTGAGACACCACCTGTTAGCCCAGAGAAGCGTGCGCCATCTTCTTCACCGCGTCACACAAAGCAGAAGTCCTCTTCTTCTATTTTGAGCGCCAATGGAAACCCGGAGGCTCCTCTCTTCCCGCTGTCCATCCTGTCGCCTGACCCTCATTCCCTCGGCGCGAACGACGGTCCAATTGGTCGTAAATTCCCTTGGGGTTTCGCTGACCCATATAACCCGGACCATTGCGATTTTCTCAAGTTGAAGGAGTCTGTGTTCAACGAATGGAGAGGAGAGCTACGTGAGGCTAGTCGTGAGGTCTGGTACGAGAGATGGCGGACAAGTCGATTGAACCGCAACGGCACTGGTCCTGGCAATATCAAGGTTCCAATCCGTGGAGCGGGTGGTCGAGCAACCCGGTGACAGGACTGTCGAATTGTCCACCCTGCCTCTGAGCCAGTCCTCCTCTTTGTCTAGTTCATAATGCTGAACGTGTCCATGTGGCTATAGTACTTGTATGATGAACTGTGCGACAAGCCTTTTACGGGCAAGTGTGCCGGAATAGAGACAAGCCTACAACACTGGCACAGAGGTTTGAAGGAGATGCATTTTTCTTTTCCATATTTTCTCTTTTAATTTCATACTTTCTAACTCTGTCTTGACACCTTTGATTTTCCTGTTCTTCCTATCGCGAGTGTGTTCCGAATTATTTTCACGATTCTCTCTTCTAGCGACTCTAGCAACTTTCGCACCCTGCTAGGTTGTGACCACCAAGCCTCTGGTTGTGGGTTGGAGATCCTGAGCATTTTCTGCTGCTGAGTATTAACCTCAGCCAGGTTGATACGTCGCGGATTCAGGGATCCTTCAAGTTCATTTTTTTTTTATTAAGCGGGGGCTTCATTGCACAGTTGGAAGCTTTATTACCAATATCACGTCCAGTTTTCCTAGCCTAAACCCTTATGTGCTTGATTCCCCTGGACCATTTCAATCATTTCATGTGTTTAATTTTTTTATCCCCCACATGATTGCGCCAGACTCGTGAGCTTTCTCCCAAATGTCTCCCGTGTCGTTTCTTTTTCCTGCTCTGTTCTCTTCCCTCTCTTATCTCGTTTTTCGACTTCAATTTCGAGACCCACTTCTTCATGTCTAATTCTCCTTCCCTCTCTCTCTTCTATATGCAAATTTACACGCAGCCATACATAAAACACATAGCCTTTTTTTCCTATCTCTTTTTTCTCTGTTCTTCAACACGTTCGACATGGCAAGCGTCTTTTCCCCCCTACCTATTCCCCCGTTTTCCCCTATGCTTGACAATGTGATATAAGTTTGATTCCCCCCAATTCTCTACCTTTCCCAAGTTCCAACACCCTTGGTATCCCCCAACCTCTCCTCACTTGATCGTGAAATCCATGTTCAATTATTTTCCTTTTTTCGTGCTAACATATTACTTTTTTCTGTTTACCTGTCTATTCATCTTTTCCCTTTGCTCTTTTATCTTCAAGGCTGCTCTAGTGATGTATGTAGCGGAGGTTTAAAAATTTGAGTGCCATATCAGTATATATTATGTGACTTTTTCTTCTTATGAAAGTGCGATTTATTGCCCAATGTTGAATGTGACTAGACAGAAAGAACAATGGAGTATCCCTTCCCCCCCGGACCAGTTCCGCCACCCCGCACCTCCTATCCCCTTTTGTAAGCAGGAAGTGTGTTGGCGGATAGTGGGGTATGGGTTAACTGGAGGTTGGTTGTATTCCTTCAATGTTTGTTCAGGTTACAGTTCAACCGACATCTTACTAAAGTCAGCTGACCCAAACTCTAAAAGGTCATCTGACCTGACCCACATTAAAAAATAAAACTGAACTTTTCACTTAGCTAAGCTATGAAGGTTTGTATCTCTTACTATACAATTCATTAAAACTAAAAAATAGATGCTATTAATCAATATATTGTTAATAAAATTGTAGAGGAGTTGAATCTTTCTTTAAAAAGAAATACTCTTGATACAGAGTATATATAAATTATCAATCCAGACAAGGTATTTATAACTAGTTATTGACTAGTCTGTAACTAGTTACTGATTAATTATTAGAGTATTGACAAGTCTCTGCTGTTACTTGACAGTATAATAAGTCTACTTTTAATACAAATACTGGATTATATTATCTACTTCTCTAAATATTCTTATAGTTATATAAATAGATATATCTATATTATTGATATTTAATTCTTGAAAGAGATTAATATAAAAGCAGTATAAATTATAGTTTGTAAATTCTGATTAGTTATTGATCAATTACTGACTAGTAGTTTACTAGTTGTAATATAAAAAATATTAACTAATTTTTTTAAAAAAATATACTCTTTTTATTTCTGAATATATATAATCTGATATAGATATAAATACTCAGGAATTCAAAGTTGTTAATATCTAAAACCAGAACTGAGAGATATTTATTATACTGAAGTTATAGAAAATTTATAAACAAAATTATTAACTTTATAAACTAGTATTTTAGTAATACAGTAGTAGTTAAAGAAAACAGTAATTAGATAAAACTAATTACTAGTTAATAATTAGTCTATAATTAATTGATAACTAATATATATTATAGAATAAAATACTGTTTCAGCTAGAGTTGTAACTTCTATTTATATAGAAATCTTGTACTTATAACTTGTAAGCCAGAATAGTATTTATATTTATAATTAATAAACAAGATACTTCAACTAGTTATTAACTAGTAGCTAACTAGCTAGAATATTTCAGAGATCTTTTATTTATATATTTCTTATATTAATTATAGTTTTAAAAATTAATATTACTTTGTAAACTATTTTAAAACAATTAAATAATTTAATAAAGATCTTTTTAAAAAGCTAATTAAAGAAAAGATAGAAATTAAATAAGAAATATATAATACAATTCTTTAAACTAGTATTTAATAAATAAATTACAGTGTATTACAGATCTACAGTGTATTTCTAGAGTGATTGAATAGCAGGAGGGGTTATCTTCAGAAGAATAAACCTAGATTTAGAAAAGTTATATAACAGGAGAGTCTATAATGAGCCTTGGCAGGATAGTCTATTTAGAACTACTTGAAAGGGAGTCTGTTTGAAACTACTTGAAAGGAAGTTTGTTTGAAACTACTCCAGAGAGAGTCTGTCAGGGACTATTCCAGAAAACCTTATTAGAAACTACTCTGGAATTCTAGAGTTGTATATAAGAATAGGTTCTTATCTATTGTCCAGAGGAGTTCTTATAATTCCTTGCAATTATTTCAGTTCATTACCTTACTTCTACTATCAGTTAAAGCATCAACTATAGCAATCCAGAGCTCTATAGTTTGGACATGCAAGAACATCTACAACTTTATTACTTTGCTATAACTGGAGCTTGCTTGTGTCTTTTCATAAGGACTTATTTCAAGGCCCAATCCACACCTTGGTATTTCCTTGCCTTAAGCCCTTAGAGTAATCAATCAAGTCTCTCTGATACTTGCCACCCTTCAAAGCCCCTTAAACCTCTTATTATTATTACTCATTCCCTACCTTGGCCCTACTGGTACAGAATACTCTGATCAGACCAGGTTGAAACCCTTTAACACAGTGAGTTTAAACTATTTTATAACTGGTTATTAACCAGTAATATACTAGTTGTATACTAATCAATTTATAGATATTGATTATCTTCAAAGTACTGGAAAACTGATCAATTACAGTTGTAATATAATCTTTAATCTTTTAATTCTATTGAATCTAAGAGAAATCAATTATATAATTCTAAAATTATATAGAATTTATTCTTATTTACTATCTTTACTATTACAGGCTTTATAGGATATTATATATAATATTGCCCAGCTTATACACAAAATTAACAACTCTGATCTTATATTAAATAAGTAACTAAATATCAACCAGTCCTTTATTAATTATTAACTAGTTATTAATTATAATTATCTCAGTACTGTTTCTCAAGAACTCTTTATTAAAGAAACTATATCAAAGATATTGAACAGAATTATTTATAAAGATATATAATAGCTTTATAAATATAGATTATATTTCTATTTTAATTTGAAAGCAGTGTCTTTACTATTATCCTGAAAGCTATAATTTTGTAGAAATTGTTTATCAGTATTAACAGAATTAATAAAGTTCTAATATAAGTACTAGTCAATAATCAGTTTACTACTAGTTATTAATTAATTACTAATATTCTGTAAAGCTATATATTTAATATATTGTTTAAAAAGATAATATATTTATAATCTTCTATAATTATAAAAAATAGATTAAACTTCTTATTAAATTAATATTTTTTAAAATTGATATATTATTCAAGTAAATTCAAGAGTAATATTTAAATAAAATTGTCTTTGCAACAATACTAGAAGAGTATAAAAAAAATAAAATTATCTATATTTTATTACTAGTATTCAACTGGTTGCTGACTAGTAGATAACTAGTTTTTATCTTTTTATATATTCTTGTAAATACTGAAATAGCTGCTATATATCAGCTCTTGTTTCAGAAAGTCTTTTCTCTTATACAAGAACTAACTGGATCTTTACTACTATTTTATTACTTGAATTAACAAGGTATACAGGCTGTAGTTATAGATATAGATTCAAAATAGATATCAGATAAGTTTTAAACTGGTTGTCTATTAATTAGTAACTTAATACTAACTAGTTAATAACTGGCTAAAACTGAGCTAAGTACTTCAGGAGATTGATCTATAATATTGAAGTTAGTATTAGTAATTACAGAATATTATAGTATTCTGCTGTATATATTGTAGATAGGAAAATAGGCTACTCTTCAATATAGAGAGCAAGTTGTAGAGTATCTGTCAGAAGACTTAAAGAATTAGATAACAGTTAAAAAGCAATATACAATATATAATAAGAGAGACAATACAAGAGATACTTAAGATAGATATAATATACAATACACAATATTTAAAGATTGAAATACTGTAAATAAGAAAATAAATATATTATAACTGTCTACTGCAAAACTGAATAGTAAATACAATATACAATAACTTGTAAAGATTAAAAGTAATCTTCAACTCTTTTCTTGCTATCTGCTATTTCTATTCTCTCCTGCCTTCTTACTGTCTCTTTCATGTCTCTGAAATAGCTGTTGCTTCTTATATTATATATATTATATTCTTAGTTATCAGTTCTAGAGGGTAACTATACTTTCTACTATATTTCAACTAGACCCTCTTGATCTTGTCTCCTGAAATTGAAATTGCCAAGAATAGGAACAAAAGTTAAAGCAAATAAAAAAAAATATAAAAGTAAATAAAAGATATAAAGTTAGAACAAAATTTAACTAGGCAAAGTATAAAAAAATAAGAAATATTCTGCTATTAAAAGTAAAAGAATATCTAACAATATAAAAGTAACTAAGACAACTTAATATAAAAAGCAAGTTGTTAGAAAAACTGTTTTTCTTTTTTATTTATCTTTTCTTTCTTTCATATTCTTCTTTTTTTATTGTTAATAATTATTCTCTCTTTTTCTTTCTTATTGCTTCAGTCTTTCTTTTTATTATTTCTATCTTTTTTTCTGTTATTTCTATCTATTCTCTTCTTTTATATCTAAACTCCTTTCTTATTTCTTTTCTTGTATTGAAAATATCTACTTTGTATTATACCTGTAGTACAAAAGCACTGAAAAAAATATAAAAAAGTTCTGAAATACTTTATATCCAGCTGTATACAAGTATTTCTCCTTGTAAGTTTTCTCTCTGTTATTATATTTTCTTAGCACTAATAAAAACATAGATTTTAGAAAAGTTAATAGTTTTGACTTTATAGAAAATATCTCTCTTGTATCTAGTACTTTAGTAGAATATACTTTTATTCTTGAAATGTCTAAAGAGATAGCTTTGTATATATCTGAAAAAGTTCTTGCTTGTATAATCTTGTAGAAAAATAGAACTGATAGTATTCTGATAGTAAAAGCTATTAACAGGATTTACTATTATATAGCTATTACTGTTTATATATATAGACAGCTGCACAATATTAGCTGTTATCTGTTATATACTAATAAAAAAGAACCTTTCTCATGCTGTATTGTGCCAGTCAGTTCTCTTAATATAAAAGTACCTTATCACAGCTCTTGTTTAAATTGTATCTGAGCAGAATTATTCAATTATTTTCTTTGTAAATTCAGAAATCTCCTGCTTATTATCTAGAAGTATTACTAATACAATAGAAACACAGGCCAGTTAAACATTCTTGTTAAATTCTTTTTTAGTAAACAGTTTCTGCTTGAAGCTGTTTCTAAGTCTGAATTAAAGTCTGTTAATAATTTATTAAAATATTCTTGTACTAAAATAAATTCCTCTATTACTTCTATCAGAAATATAGCTGTTTCTTGTTCTTTTATTCTAGCTTTTAACTGTTTCAATATGTTCAATACCAATTCTGATCTTATATACAAGTTATCTTTTCTTTATTATAAAGCTTCTTCCTTGTCCTGTCTACCTGCTTGTCCTTATAAAGCATTCTTTTCTATTCTTGAATAATAACTAATATATAGTTAATTAAAGTAGCTTCTTTGTTTTCATCTGCTTTTTTTTTTATAGCTTGAATTCCCTGTAGCCCTGCTTCCTCTGTTAAAACTGAGTACTTTGTATTTTATTATAATATTTCAATAATAAAGTTAGCTGAAATCAACTGGATAACTTCTAATATTTTACTTCTATTAAAAGTACTTTATTTTAAAAAAAACTGCTGTATTTCTGCAAGTATACAATATACTATTAATAAAGAAAGAGAATTTCTTATGCCTGTTAATATTATTAAAAGTAATTTTATATTTTCTTACTCTGATATAATATCTTTTAAGAAAAATAATTATACTTATTATATTTATTGTTCTACTGTTTTAAATAAAAGTAAGAAAAGTTTTAATAAACTTAAATAGTTAATCTATTATTTACTTGTCTACAGTTTCAGTTCTTAAATTCCAGTTTATTAATAAGCTATTTACAAGTATTAATATCTTTTTTTATTAAATTTCTTTTATAATTTCTTTTTATTGTTTCTGAATTTTATAGCTCTGTTTTATTATAGTCTTCTTCTTCTTTTTTATATTATATAATTTCAGACAAGGCACTATCAAAATATTGACTTTTTTTTATTTTAATTTTTATTATTATATTTTATTTATCTTCTGTTTATACTTTAACTATAATTGTTCTTATATTTTATCTTTTCTGTATAATTACTTGTCTTTTCTTGAACAGTCTATTGTTTCTTCTATTTTCTTCTTGCTTTTTATTACTTCTTCTTACTTTCTCTCTATCTGTTACAGACCTGTGGCGTATCCCCAGGATGATTAAATGGCAGGAGGGGTTATTCTTGGAAAGGATAAACCTGAGTCCAGGAAAGTCACATAACAGGAGAGTCTATAACAAGCCTTGGCAGAGTAATCTGTTTGAAACTATCCTGATAGTAGTCTATTCAGGACTACTTGGGGGGGAGTCTATTTGAAACTACCCAGGGAGGAGTCTGACAGGGACTACTTCAGAGAACCTTATTAGAGACTACTCTGTGATTCTAGTATTATATATAAAGATGGGTTCTTACCTATTATCCAGAGGAGTTCTTATAATTCCTTGCAATTATCTCAGTTTATTATCTTACTCCTACTATCAGTTAAAGCATCAACTATAGCAATCCAGAGCTCTATAGTTTGGACCTGCAAGAACATCTACAACTCTATCACTTTGCTATAACCAGAGCTTGCTTGTGTCTTTCTATAAGGACTTATCTCAAGACCTGCCCCCTACATTCCAGTATCTCTTGCTTTAAGCCCTTGAGGTAATCAATCAAGTCCCTCTAATACTTGCTAATCCCCAAAAAGCCCCTTAAACCCCTTATTATTGTTAAACCATTCCCTACTTCAGCTCTACTGGTATAGAATACTCTGACTAGAATAGGTCAAACCCTCTAACAATAATTGCCCCTCTTGATTGTTGAAGGAAATCAACAAAAGATATATATCTTACAGAGACAACATACTATTGTTGAATATATATCTAACCCCTTGTCCAGACTAACAGGTTAATAGTTTGAACCTTACAGAGAAATAGTACCAGGATCTACAACTAGTATCAATAACAATGTAAATACATTGTTGGCACAAATAGCAAAACTTGAACAAGTCCAGGAGAAAGTTAGACTTCTAATATCAAAGCTATCAATGAAGATTAAGCTGTTTACAGGAGAACAAAGACAGTTGAAACAATTTCTCTTACAATATAAAGTATTTTTTAAGTACAACACTCCAGCCACAGACATAGATCAGAATCTAATTATATTGGGAAATATGAAAGAAACAGTAGAGAGGTGGGCCCAGAACTATCTATCAGTATAGTTTGAAAAAGAAAGCTTAGAAGATCTAGAGATTGTCAAGATATATAATAAAATACAAAATTGAGTCAAGATAAAGAGAGTTTTACAGTTAAGCTTCAGGGAAATTGACAAAACTACAACAGCTGCTGAGAAGATACAGTACTTGCAGTAGAAAGAATCAGTATCTAAATATACTCAAGAATTCCAGAGAGAGAGTACATTTCTAGAATAGAGAGACAACACTCTAGCCAACCAGTACTACCAGGAACTGAAAGAGGAAGTTAAAGATGAAGTCACTCAACTAGAGAAGAAAGATGAAGGTCTATCTGAACTAATAGACACAGCTATCAGAATTGACAATCAACTATAGAAAAGAAAGCTCAAGAAGAAGGGTGTGTATGGGAATTAATCAAGGAAGATCAGCTGGAACCAGCAGAAAGACCTGTATAGATACCAACTTATAGAAATTGATGCTATCCAGAGAAAATAAGACAAATAAACCAGGCAGAAGAGTTCAAAGAAAGGAAAATACTTTAACTGTAATAAGAAAGGACATTATACATGAAAATATCAAGCTGAGAAGAGAACTCAAGAGAAAAACTATAAAGAATACAATATTGAGATATAAGCAATAGAAGTCCAAGAAATAACACTGCAGAGTAAAATAGAAATATTGATTGTAAACAAAATACTAAAAGAACTACAAAGAATTGAAGAAATTGAGAACAATACCTGCCAAGTAAAGAGATAGTAGAAGTGTGACAAACTTTGACAGATGAATTGTTTCTATACACTCTATACCTAGAAACATTGAGATACTACACCAGCTATATATGAAGAAAAATACTATAAAGGAAACACAGACTGGATTTGTGATCACTACAATAGAAAGCAGAAATGACATAGTAATAAGAGACATTGGCTATGCTACTATAGACTGAAATATCAATGTACATGTCCAGAAACTTACATGTACTGAACCAACTACCTGAGACAAGCAGAATGTACATTTGATATAGGACAAAACTGTATTATAACCTGAGAAATAGAAGAACCAGACAGGTGCATTGAGTATCAGATATGCACAAAGCATTTAGCAATATTCTATGAAGCACAACACTGACTCACAACAAGGTACAAAACTGAGGAAACAGTGGAACTAGTCAACACATTCATGTACGAACAGACACAACTGGATTTCAAGCACAGACCAGCAGGAACCAATGTGGAGAACCCACACTACCAGCTATAGCAGGAGCACTAGAACTGGAAAGATAACTATGAAGCAGGAATCTGTAGCTGTGAAAATGACTGTTAATAGTATAAAATACAAGATAAATAGGAACTAAGACATGCAGAGCTGTCAGAAGACAAAGAAAAGTCTGGCCAGCCAGAAGAACAGATTGAAGTTTGAGTATTAGAATACAAATAGAAGAAGTATATTCAAGAAAGTATTGAACAGGAAGAAAAGATTGAGTAATTACAGAAGAAAGTAAATAAAATCCTTGAACAGACTGAGGAACAACTTGATAAATTTATACAGTTTACAAGTAAATATATAGAGCAACTGAACATGAAAAATAGCTACAAGAATGCAATTTCAAGAAATACTGAGATTGATAGAAGACAGGAAATCCAAGAACCAGTACTAACTAAAATTAAACTGACAGGAAACAAGACTGCTACCCAGAAATACAGATTATAAAGTAGCAATCTAAGCAGCTAGAGACAACTATTATACTCTGAAAGAAGCACTTAATAATTTAAGTGATTATTAATAGAGAAAGTACAGCTATATTAATAGATTCTAGAGCTCAAGATAACTTCATGAATATACAATATACTAAAAGATATTGTATACAATCAGAGTAAAAGAAAATACTGTAATTATTACAAAGTACCTTGTCTAATTAAGCAGGGCAGAACTTCAATTAAATCTCAGAAGTTTGTAATACTCTTAGAGGATATACTCTGGTATACACCAAGCTTGCTTATTACCCTAAGTCAGTATTGTGGGCCTTGGCTTACTGTAGTGATAGGGGATGATTTACTTCTTCAAAGGGACAAAGTAATCCAGCTAGAGGACAGCCTTGCACTGTATATCA